>VMBQ01006570.1:0-52615 GCA_007657795.1 Dreissena rostriformis | reverse complement strand
GTAAAATCTAGGGTCGGTAAAGCGCAAACCAACAATATTTTAATTGTGGCCTAATGGAACCTGTGGAAAAAGTGAGTCGAATGCATTGACCAATCTGTAGACCCAATCTAATAGGCTTGGACTTAATCATAGGTGGGGCCTAGCTTGTAAACACGCATATATGATTACCACAGTGTTTGGTAGTTTGCAAAATGATAATGATTTTTTATGAGATATGAGTTGAACGAAGTTGATAATTTTTTCACTTGCAAAATGGTTATAAAACAAATGATAACATAATTATATTTCCATGGTTGTTCTGCAATTTATATGTATGACATATTTAGAAATTTTAATCATGCAACACTTGGCATTATACCTCATAGGGACTGTATATATTGGAGTCATTCTGTTGATCGATCTGCTTTTATTAATTAAATGATAAAAGTTTGGAGCAAACAATGTTCACATTTCACAAATTATCATTTCAAGGTGTTCTTTTTCATCATCATGAAGTATACATGTACAATATAAAGAAGTGAAACTCCAGAAGCTGCAGCAGTATTGAACTTCTATCATACACACCTTCGAAGTCCTTTATTTATGGCGAGGAACTAATTGCCAAAACGGTACAGTACGGCACAACACGAAACAACATATACACATTGTAGAATAAAGCTGGGGTCACCCCCTTGGAACGGTCAATGCTAAGCACTGGGGGTTTAAACCGGTTATAGAGCGCTCAACCTCACACTTGGCCCAGCAATATTCATGATACATATAAGTGTAAATAAAATTTAACCTCATAGCATTGCAACTCATTGACAAGACACGTTTCATTCCCAGTTATCCACAACATTACCAATGTATTTGCCAGTAAACAAAACTGACAAAGAATTGAATTATTGGTCAGATTATTTAATTACACAGTTCTAGTGTGTCTGCATGTTATTTAATATGATGGTCATATGTTTTCAAGTGACACAATTGTATTTGTCGTTCTCAGATGGGGAGCTCATTGATCCCGTAGTGATGTACTATGTAAGCGACGGCGTCTACGGCTCATTCAACTGTCTCCTATACGACCACGCGGCCGAAGTGAAAATTAAGCCACTCAAGGTACGGATTTGTATACAAATGTATTGCCCTTCGTATTTGAAGCTTGCGTGTTTATAGCTAATTCGCTGTTTTGTCTAAGAGAAAACAAATCTTATGTTTCTTTTCGAGGAGAATAACAGTCTATTACTCAAACAAGATAAATATTTAAATGAGAATTAAATTGTAAATTGCTGCAGTGAATCTGTTTATTTTTACATATAAGTAACATCTTAAAGTCAATAACACGCGAAACCAATATTAAGCAAACAATAATCATGTAATAAATAAGCCATATATTTTGACGGAATTCTCTCATTATAAGTCATTTATTAAACAATACATATGTATCAAATACTGTACTTTTTTAAACGTCAAAAGTCACCTAAGAAACATATTTCTTATTTTTAAATCTGCAAATACTGATTTTCGGACTAAGACACGATTTTTTGTGTGCTTTTGCTGCATTAGGCTATAAATGAGACCTTCGCAACAAGTATGTGTTATTGGGAAAATCGTTTCATTTAAATGTTCTATTGATTAAGTTAGTTAACTCATGCTAGTGGTAAAAACAATTGTTCTCCTCCCTTTAATATGATGTTCTTTGGTGAAATTAACATTATTGACAAAACATTTTAACAGAGTGTTTTTTTCTTCTAAATATCCGGTGCTCTTTTTCCAATACAGTAAGTACGTATATGGTCTAAAATACAATTAATATATGGTGCATTTACATTGAATATAATTGTATTTACGGTTACGCCCAGTTATTCTGTCCCTTTAGGACGTGGATGTCGACGACATGACCTTCGATAGCAGCTTGTGGGGGCCAACATGCGACGGGATTGACTGCATCCTGACGAATGTGCAGCTCCCCATGCATGATGTCGATGAATGGTTCTACGTTGAGAATATGGGCGCGTACACGATCGCGGCTGCCTCCACCTTTAACGGCATGCAGAACCCCAGACGTGTCTATTACTGCGTTGCTGACGTTTGGTGGGTGGTCTGAGTAAAATCCATTTCTTGACATATTTATTTCTGATTATTGTCGATTCTAAACATATTTGTTGTAGGATTATTTGAGCATTTAGTTCTGTTTATGAGTGATTAAACGAGCACTATAAGCTAATGTAAACAACGATATTGACGTAAGGGTCAATTGTTTAATAGGTCATCGTAATATACACCGGAGTATAACCTGATCAATAAAGCTTCCTTTAAATCAAAGTATATCAGTTTGAACCCATCAACAAAGGTTACACAGCGGTGCAGAGGCATATAAGATATGATATGTAGGTATAAGAGAGCTCTACTAATTACTGATGACTGTTTTCCAGGTTTGACGTCTACCCAGAGACAGTTAAAAATTGCGCCTTAGCAGGCACTCTTAACCTGCGACAGGACCATTCCCTGCAGGACACCTGCTAGAATGCCTCTTAGCTGTTAAGTGAGAGCAACGGCATCATCTGCAACTTCTAGAACAACGCAACAATCTTTCTAACGACTGCTATCTCAAGATTGAACAATCCATCGAAAAACATGGGCCTATTACTGTTTTGTTCTGATTCGTGCGTTTTTCGCTTGGAACTTGTTGATATTAATTTTTCAACGTGACAATTGTATACCTTGAGTTTTATAAGAATCCTGTTTTAGGAACAGATAATAATTTATAAATTGACTTAAATTTGCCAAGTAATTTTGTAATAAATTGTTTGATAAAATGTGGTATTGCCAGAAAAACTTCAATCAAAATATGGTTCTGAACATTGTGTGTCGACTTAAGATTGTAAATATAACTTTCTCTTCATATTCCTTATTTAAATTGTTTAATTTAAAAAAAAACAACAACATAATAATAAGTTATATATATACCATTACGTTATGTGCGCACACTTGTTTTATTCTATGTATAACCCAGCTTTATATGTGTGTACACATAGTGTATTGCGTATTAACATATTGTAGACAAACACTTTTGCTCATTTTATACATACCCAAGTGCTTTATAAACAAATGTTTTTAAAATATAGATCAACGGAGCGATTGTCATCGCTGACAATATTATTTCTGAAAATAACATTTTTTTTTTATAAAACTGAACTTATATATTATTTTCCAGGGTCATGTATTTAGAAGTGTTCAAGGTCTAACAATTACCAATTTGTTTAACTCCACACTGGTATCGACGCCAGCTTTCAGCGCTTCTGTCGCGTGCTGTCAGGTCCTGCAGACTTGCCGTTCGTCAATTGCTTGATGGTGCTGCGGATCTCTTGGATTTGTTTAATTAGAATTATCAATAAAAATGTCTCAATTCAAACAGTTCAGGCAACTAATATTTAACTCTAAGGAAACTTAACGCCTAAGTCAGAATTGTCATATGAAAGCCCATAGTAAGCCCTCTCTGGTTAGTGTATTAAACCTTTCGATGTATAAAAAGGTCAGCATTGTGAGCACGCACAGCGCGAAAGATAACTGCTGATTGTTTTCTGTTTACTCATGAAATGTGAATATGTATAGAAAGTCACATTAAAAACACATCCACGAGTTTTCAACTTAATAGCATATTCTTTATTTAAAATAATGTAAGCGCAATATGATAATAACTCCCCTTCTTTCATTTTGTTTGTGTCCTTTTTCTAGATAAGCACCTGTCAACATTTATTAGATGGGGACGAAATGTTTGCCCGAACTCGACCACATGAATTTATAAAGGTAATAGCCCATTTTATTTAGTGATATATTTTAAAATAGTGTGTGCATACACGCTCGATGGGCCAGCTGGCTCTCAGTTCCGGGGATCATGATATACTTCATGGTCTTTGTGATGATTGACCGTTAAATATGTTTAAGGTGTTTCAATGCTTCTCTCTGAATAAAGCCGGAAAGCTGAAAGTCATTTACTGTGCCCTACGTTTTCAAACAATGCTGTCAAATTATCAGGAAAGCATTTGAAACGTTGATAAACAACAAGTTTTATATGATATAATTACACATTTTAAATTCCCAAGCGAACGGTTTGGCATTCAACAAATATTGTTAGAGATATAAATTGTCTTTAAGATACATCATTTTTATGTGAACACGCATGCAGCGGTTAAGGTATATTACAACATGTTCAGCATAATTCAGGATACACTTCCGGAAATAAATACAACGATACAGGAAGCGGAAGCGACACAATATGTCTACCCGAGGACCCAACTTGGTCGAACGTCACAGATGACAACGATGGTACTAGAGGACACGTTTATGGTAGAGAGATTGATATAAATGAACCGAGCAACGTACTTTCGTATTCAGTAAACGATCAAGATGTACGTGCGCTCTTTGCTTGGAAGAGAGAAGCACAGTATTAATGATCCCTACCAGAAACTATTGTTACCAAGGATGGACTCTAGAGTATAACGGTTATATAGCTGCTGCCTATTATTCACACCCCGGTCCTAATAACCACATCTGTGTTGATTTTCAACCCGACTTCATTCCTAAAGGAGGCAGTAACGATGACCAACACATCCTATATCTTATTGAAGCACATGTAGTCCGGCAGAAAATGACATATACCCGACATCGAGGTGTTACGTAAATGTTAAAGTGTTTTTTGTTAGGGGACATGTTACTGATGAAGAAACCAAATGATGCCGGGCTGGAATCTTTGAGAGTTTTGAGAAATCCAAGATAGCGTTCAAGATGGCCGCCGTTTATAGCATTTCAACGTTTGTGGGGATATAATCATAAGCACAAAATAGAATGACGTTATGATGGTTAATGTTTTAGAAGTGAATTAATCGAAATCAAATTCCAGATTACACACAAGATGGCTGCCAACATGGTCGCTTATGCAAATAATTGCAGTTAAAATTCCATTTCACTACATTGCATCGGAATTTCATGCTAAACGAACTGAACTTATTGTCTTTCTGAATGGTATTTTGTTAAGACCATTTAATATTATCCACTAAAATCCCTTAGATGTATTATTTTACCTATACATGACGAGATTACAGACAATGCAACTAAGCAACTTAATTAACATACAAATGTACTGCGTACTACACTAGGTGCAAACATCATGTACATATATTCGTTCAGCACAAATGATTGACACCCGTTTGATTTACATCGGGTGAACATGAACTTCCCAAAATGCATTAACTATAATTCTTAATTATGTTCTTAAATCATGAAATAACAATTTACACAAGTTACTTCCCTTTGATAAATGGAACATGTATAAAGATTTGTTACTTCCCTTGTTGTTGCTTTCACCATAGTTATTTCAGTCGAAACAAATATAGATGAATGTTTCTTAAGCTCAGTGATGTTAGCGAGACCATACAACGCACACCAAAACCAGATATGGTAAAGCTGATAGAGTTTAAAATTGAAATTGAGCGTTTTCAAGGACCGAAAAAACAAAAGATGCCAGTACAATGGCACAGAAACAGGTATTACCACTGAAATGTCTGGCGAAAATGGTTGTGTCCGCGAATCATGTGAAGCAAACTGACTTTGGGATTTCTTCAAGATACAATTACCACAGAGTCATGTCCTGAATACAATTGATATAATACGAGGCTGTGCCGAGAGCAGGGGCATACTGTCAGACCCAAGACACAGGTATATTATTTGCCACTTATATATAACCATTAGATCCAGACACGATCATGAAATTTCTACAAAAGGCAAAAGTATTATCATCACAGTATGGTCCGCACTTCACTTCGCTTAAAAGGTGATCTGCAACTATATAGAGTTGCAGTCAATATTACCTGGGCATAGCCAGCGCAGTTTCAAGATGTTATACTACGTCTCGGTGGTATGCACTTTATGGTGAGTTTTGTGGAGTCAGTGGAAACGCTCATGGCAAATAGTGGGTCTCCAAGCTCCTAAATGTGAAGAAATATCCACAGAATGTGCTGGTATTACGAAAAGTGACAGAGAGATTGTTGTTCAAGGTATTAACTGAAAATATTTTCAGACATTTGATGATCTAGAAATGTTTCTAAACAACATAGCATCTGCCAGCCAAACGTCTAAATTGTGGATTGATTGTTTAATTAAGGCAGTATTCATGATAATGATGTATGTTCGAGCAGACAGAGATGGTGATTGGCCGCTGCACTTGGCATCAGTTAAACTCATGCTACTATACTTCATTGACGTTGCACACTCAAACTACGCAAGATTCGACCTCTATTATCTAAGGTCAATGGAGAAAATGTCTGAAAGCGCACGAGACAAGTTCTTCATGGGTGACCACCTCATGAAACATGTTCCGGGGGTATGGAATGCCATATGGAACTATTTGTTTATAGAAAAAACTTTTATGAGATATGGCCATAGCAAAAAGGGAATTATAGGTTCAATACTCAAACCTGAAACTCTCAAGGTTAAGAGTTTGAGCCTGCATATTTGCTGCAGGATGGAAGGAGATCTGAGAGAAATAAGCAGTCCCAATTTAGCGGACACTGATGAACAGCATAAACACGAAAAGCGGGGAAGGATTAATGCGGGTGCCAAGGATTAAGCAAGTATTCAGAACAAGTTGACAGAATGTATTGATCCGTTAGACGCAAGCAAGCATCCACCCAGTCTAGTGAACATTGTGACGGGAACAATAGCGTCTGCTGATGTTGATGAACCAATAGATATTGGTAAAACCCAAATGATGGGATTTGAAAACTAATGGCCGGACAACTTGTATGGGTCAATATCTAGCAAGGTTGAAACCCAGGTTGTGGCTAGAAAGCACATTAGGGTTGCAGACAACAAAGTGTATGACACCAATCTGTTTTTTTCAAGAGTGATTGGCTTGCAAGCTTGTTCTAGGGAAGTTGACATTAACCATATACTAAACCATGAATTGGCTCCAGTACCTACTGCTATGTTTACTGAAACAGGGGAACTCAAAATAGGAAAAACCAAATCGGTGCTGAAGAATCAATTAAAAGTAGAAGTGTCTGAGCGGCACATTGAAAGCCAGATCACGTGTTCAGTAAAAGATGGATCTGCTGTCTAATGGCATTCATTGGCCCTCAGACGGAAAGATACATGATTATATTGACAAATTTAAGTCTTATATAAGACAAAAGCTGGATAAATGTGATGTATGCTTAGTGTTTGACCGATACATGGAGTTAAGCACCAAGAGTGTGGCGAGGTCAGGTAGACAACTCAATGTCTCAAGGGTGTACAAACTAACGGATGACATGTTATTAGACTCATTACTTTCACAGCATGTTATACTAGGTGTCACTGAGAACAAACAACAGCTGATCTCTCTGATTTGCACAGCTTTATGCACGGATAAATAATTTCATCTCGTGTGCACTCAAACACACAAGTTGGTCGTTACATGAGATAATAAAAACGCCCACTGAAATACATAAATGTGTCATTATCATTCGAGCTGATTAATAAACAACAAAAGCATAGAAATATCGCGATTGACTTTCTGTCTGCTCACGATTTCTCTGGATGTGACACTGTTGATAAATAGTAAATAAATTGGTATCGGTAAGGGTACAGTTATTAAGAAGCTGAACACAGGCAACTTCATCAGACTTTTAGGCGATATGGCAGCTTGTATATTAGAAGTTTTGAAGGAAGCGACCAAATTTGTCTCATCTTGCTATAGAAAGCCTGATTCAGTCGGGTAAGGCTATGCCAACGCTAGCAAGCTTGCCGCCAACCACGGATGCATTCTATGAAAATGTGAAACGTGCTGACATATAAGCGTCTATATGGAAAAACGCATTAGATGCAGACCCATTGGATCTGAATCCATGTGATTATGGTTGGCGAAAGGACGAGGCGTCAAACTCCGTTTTACCCATTACAGTAGCAGCTGCTTTAGCTCCACTCAATTTGCTTAAAATGATCAAATGTGGGTGTACAAGCGATAGCCCATGTTCAACACTTCGGTACTCATGTTATCAAGCGCGACTACCATGTATTATCGTTTGCGCTTGTCAAAGGTTCAGGTTGACATATTACAGTGTAATAATGAGCAGACAAAACAGGCACGTAAGATAACTTACCGGTACTTTGTCGATGGGAAAGGAAAGATGGAGAATACTACTTTATTGCGTTATTTAATTGTTGGTATGAAAGACAAACATGGGAATTGATATTGTATTAAAATAAGAAAATCACTCTATCATAGACAAAAACTCACAACATGAGCTTAACTAGTATGCATACTACGTTATACCATGATGTTTGAAAAATGTGACCTGATCATGACCTTGGTGAAAAAAATTGAATTATACATATTATGGTGTTTCAATTGATATATAATGTGCTTAAGGACATAAGTGACACCGGTATTTTTTCATAACACAAATCATAACTTTGACGAAGTTGCTGTTTCTGTACACAAAGATAATATAACTTATCTCCAATGGTCAGGATAAGATCGATCTGTTCTGGTTATACTATACTCTGCCTATACAACTTTTATTGAAATTCCTTTAATAGTGCACTTATTAAACACTTAATTGCTTCTAAATTGTATTATTTTTCCATATATATTATTTGTATGCACGATTTGGATATGCTCTTGGTTTTAGGAGCATTTTTTGAGCAGCAATCTTGATTCTGGCAGCCATTTTGGACGCCAACTTTATTTTTGTAATATATAACACACGTTTGCACATCTAAATTCATATTTTAATTTATAACAATATCAAAATGCCATTGTAATACATAAAACAAAGCATATCTATATGTTTAAACACATAAAACTGCAAATGGCCGCCATCTTGGACGCCATTTTGAATTTCTCAAAACCCTCAAAGATACCAGCCCGGCATCATTTGGATTCTTAATCAGTAACATGTCCCCTAACATAAAACACTTTAACATTTACTATACACCTCAATGTCGGGTTTAGTGACAAATGACCACTTTTCTGCCGGACTTGCGGTTCTCTCCCTTGCCCACCGTATGTGCAGGGACGTAAACTGGCCTGTGTAGTTTGTTCAAAATGACTGTTTAATAAAACGTAATACTAGTAACCAATATCAATGGCATAAGCTTTGTTAACATAGTTTATTTCTGCCACTTAACGTAAGTGAGGAATATACATGCACATCGATATCGTATTGTTCTCTATATTTCTCCGGAATTGTAATTGTATTAAATGCTCAACATATATTTGAGTGGTATTTAAATTTAAATTTAACAGACGTTAAATAATACATATCCGTTTAAATAAAAAAATTAATACAACTGTTTTGTTGCATTAGTATTTTATGTATGTAAGACTACCTGGTGTAAACTTATAAGGTAATTTGTTTTTTAAATACAGGATCATAAATATCTAACAATTTGACATATACACATAAAAAAGAACAATATAATTATGGTAAGACACTTACAGAAAACAGTTTAAAAATGATATCTTTTTATAATAAATAAAAAAAACATGTGTTATACGCCGGTCCATGATGCGTCTGTATTGCCAAGGCGCAAATAATGACGCTCGTCGGAAAAGAGACATTGTTCATAGGATTGGATCTTTTTACCAATAAAAGCGTGACTTTTATCGTTGTATTTTACCTCAACTGAGCTCAACTTAACGTGCTCATAGTGAGCTTTTGTGATTACCTTTTGTCCGTCGTTCGTCGTGTGTCGTCCATATTTACTTTGTTAATAATCTATAGGCCACATTTATTGTCCAATGTTCTTTATGATATCTTAGTCGATTGTGCAACTGGAGCACGTACGGTCAAATAAAAGGTCACTAGGTCAAATAAAGAATAATCTTCTTAACACTCTAGAAGTCACGTTTTTAGTTCAGTGTTAATGAAAGTTTGTCATACATTTGTTCTAGTGAACTGTCGGAAAAATTCAAACATTGGTCCGGTCCGTTGAAAGAACATGACCATCAGTAGGTGGGCAGTTTCCTTATATGGATATGGTGAAACCTTGTTAATACTCTAGACGTCACGTGTTTCCATACTTCATTAAACAGAAAAGGTTTTCTAATGAGATCTTGGTCGAGTTTGAAATTGGGGCATTTTTCCTTATATGGCAATAATGAAACATCGTTGACAGTGTGGATGTTTTGTCCAATCATAATGAAACTTCCAATGAAACTTCAGAACATTTCTTCTCGTGATATCTGTTCCAAGTATTAAACTATTTCGGGTTCATTAAATAAATGCCCTCAGGGGTCTTTACAGTTGTCTAATTATGTCTCTATCGCCTATCATGTTAGCCAGAATTGCTCTGAAAGTTGGACTTCTATTTTTGCAGAATAAGCATCAAAAGATTCTTGAAAAATTTATTAATTTAAAAATGGAATCCACTTAATTGGTTTCAACTTATTTTGGGCCATTAAAATCTTACATTTACAGTGCCATCAAATCATATAACGTTTTTACCGGTTTCAACATAAGATATTTTAACTTAAGAGTCTGTAAGCAGTTGAGCTATTTTTGTTGTGAGAAATAAACATTTGTCCGAGTTTGTTTGACAACCTTCTTTGTATACATGGTTTACTTGATAGTTTCATATATTGTTAAGATATAGACCATATTTCTTTGTATAGTATTAACTTTAAACATAGCCCTTGTTTGTTTCAATCGATTCCGATTCCAACCACACTCGAACACTACAATTATGTGTTTAGTATTCGATTCGCGCGTTACGTTTTGGCATTCATGTGTTAAATTTCTTTCTGGATATAAACATGTTATTGATATCGTGTGGACGCGCGTTGTGTTTGTAATTGATTCTGGGATAAGTGTGAGATTCAGCTAGTCCTCAAACCGGTGCTTTGCATTGACCGTTCCGAAGCGTTGATCCCAGTTTCAAACATTGTATATTTATAATTGGTGTTCTGTTAAAAGAAGTGGATACAACATTAATGTATCTCCTGAGTTTCTGGCGTATCATCATTTGCTATATTAAATATTAAACTAGTAAGCTCAATATCCTCACACAGTGGCCAGTATTTGCATGTATGTTATATACATGTAAGGTATCTGCCTAGTGATTATTCTCTGAAACCTTGTCAAGTAAAACTTTGAATAAAAAATCAGCCTTTACAAATCGAAGCATCATTCACATGCTCGATGCATGGTAAATTTTTGTTCCGCTAATAATTTTGGTTGTTTAATACTATTTTTATCCTATTTACAAAAAAGTATGCTTGTGTCACAAACAAGTATTTGCATGTATGATATATGTTTGCAAGTTCGTTGAGAATGTGGCCGCTTGGTAGTTTTTGGTTTAAATTCGGTAATAGTGAAACCTTGTGAATAATACCTGTCACATATTTTACCAATCTTCATGAAAAGTCCTCTTAATATTTTTTTTTAATTGTATCTTGTTCGAGTTTGAACGTGCTTTTGGTCCACTGAAACACATGGCCACCTGGGGTTCAGTAAGGCCTTCTAAACATTCGACAAGTCAACCGTTTGCCGATCAGCATTACACTTGATCAGATTTAATTATAATAACTAACAGGTCGAATATGACACTGGCGTTTAGATAATTCCCATATTAAATAAAAATATAAATAGTCTCAACAAAACAGGCACTCAGCCAGAGCGAAATAATAAAAACTTATCATTTCGCTCGAGCTAAAGTAAAATGATCAAATTATTTGGTATAAAGATTAATTCTCCGCATAGCATGGAATTACACATTTCGTCATTGAGTTCCGTTAACTTAGCTATGTAATGGGTATTGGGTATTGTGGAGTCAGGGTCAAATACCCATCTGAAAATTGGGTATTCAAACTTCAAAAAATGTACCACAAACAAATAAAAAAGAGCATTTTGTATCTTGTTAAATCTATGTTACTAGAGCACATCTAGCGTTGAAATGTTGGATATTGCTATAAGGAACACTGATTGCTTATGCGGTAACTTTATTTAACGAAATATGTCTGATATAAAATAATTTTACATACTCAATCTATAATTGTTAAAATAAGTTAATTTTTTTAATTTGCCTGACAATTTAAGAATAAATTATGTTAACGAAAATTACCATAGAAGAAGTAGTTTACCTTCATTGATGAAAATATGGTTAGTTATAGATTGTCAATATTGATAGATTTAATATCAAATACATTATGGGTCGTGATGTCCAAATAATGTAATGTTTGAGAAACCACGTTAATAGTGGTGATAGTGTGCAATATTATTTCAATATCGCCAGTAAAGTATAATTGTTTTAAAACGCCAGTTTATAGTCAGGAACTAATAGTTATTTGGTTGTTATTCTAGGAGTTTCTTTGATTTCCTGTATGCAAACGTACTTATATAAACAATTATAGCATACTAATGCAGCGTATTGAAGCTTAATATCATTCCAGAGTGTTAAAAGATATATTATGTCATGAAAATAAAATATATATAAAAACACTTGAGCATGATTTGAATAGGCACCGTTTGACCTAACTGTATGTATTGACCAATAAATGTTCATGCGTATAAGAACGACGTGTGTAATAAAAGACGTTTTTAAGGACGCTAAGTCATTAATTGGCATGGTGTCATGAC
This sequence comes from Dreissena rostriformis, assembly GCA_007657795.1. Classification (NCBI taxonomy): domain Eukaryota; kingdom Metazoa; phylum Mollusca; class Bivalvia; order Myida; family Dreissenidae; genus Dreissena; species Dreissena rostriformis. The sequence continues at coordinate 40,016 of VMBQ01006570.1, read as the reverse complement.
AGATTGCGTTTTTATTGATTAATCATACACTATTTAACGTGTGTTTCCAACATTGACTTCTGTATTTCTTATGAAAACATTGAATGAGCCAATATATTTAAGCGTTCAACTAATTAATTACTCTGTTGACATCAAGTATCTTTACATATTTAGTTATAGTTTAAGTTCTTTCTATGTAACAATTCATATATAAATTTTGCATAGACAAATCAATTCCGGAGAGTACCTGCAGAACCAGTAGTTAAACATAACAATATTTGCATAGTAACATATTAACGATGACGGAGCTGAAAAAAATCGTCGCTATATATAATTGGTGCATACACCTTTAAATGAAAACACTATTTAGGCATACTGTAAGATATGAAGCAAAGAGGCTCAAACAACGAATAGTAATACTGTAAGAATAATCAATAAAATAGAAAATAATTCGATAATTTGTTAAACAAAAATAATAAAGAAGGCCACACAGCACCAAGAAAACAAAACGTAATCATGCAATCGTTTAAAAATCAATTTGGGAGCATCACACTTTTTTCAAACACAAAACATTACAGAGACTTGTTTACTATATGCACATAATTGCGAATTATAATACTCAATATCATTAAAAAGACCTTGTAATGAACCAAAATATCATTTAAACGATGTTATTCGGTATATTTGCAATCTTTTATCTCAGAGGAACTGTGTTTAAAAAATACTATCCAAGTAGATTAGTAGAATATGTATCAATGGTATTCAAATAAAGTTCCCTACATGTAAAACATACATATATAAATACATTTTAAATATTGTGCATAGAAATGGCATTGTGTTTATGACCACTTTCAGAGTCATGAAGGACATATGTTATTGGTTCGATTGGTTAAGATTGAACTCACACGCGTGTTAAAATTGTCTCGTAGTCTTTGTTTCATTGTCGGCAAGCTAAGTTGCAGAACGCTGGCCTAAAAATCCGAGAATCGCGGGTTTGATGCCAGGACCGGCGACATAACTTGTGTGGGGATGTATAATCAAATTCTGTCTGCGGTCGCTCTCTCACTACCTGCGATGTAAGTAGTTCAGTTGTCAGCTACTTGTATAAGTCTTTGAACTTAGAACTAGTAAACCCGCTAGCCCAGGAAAACTTGTTGGTTAACTGACCGTGGAGATAAGAATGCAATAGTGTTGAAAACGATGAAAAACGCAACTAAACAAACACACAGATATATTTCACGCAGACTATGTTAAACAATACGGCGGCCCATCATGGTACTGGAGTACTAAGTCTGTGATTCGCCCTGGTGTTCAGGGACGCTTTACAAAGAATCGCAATACTAATTCTCATTGTCTGATCCAATTTCACCCAGGTTCTTCAGGTTTGGCGTTTACTGAATTTGAGGTTTCGGCCTGCTGATCATTTGAAAACGTCTCCGATGTCAGCGACTGATTAAACGTTATGCAAGATGTCTGGTCTTCAACCGTTTGAGCTGTCTCGTGAGAAGAGTTCGGGTAATCTGATCGCGAAGGGGCTGGATTTTGCAAAAGATTCGATGTCGGTTGATTCTGGTATTCTAATTGTGCAGGATTCTTATTATCGGGGTTGTCTTCTTAAAGTTCCATTTGTTTTGGTTTTGTTTCTTCATCGTTCACCTTAGGCGCTACAATGTGAAAAGCGATTGCAGGTACATTCATTTTTTTCTTTTCTTTTGAAGTAATTGTAAGTCTGTCCTGGTATTTTGCAATATTTCCGATGTAAATTGATCAGATAATTCTTGGAGACCAGGAGTCTGAACGGTCCCAAAAGGCGCTTCCTCTTTGGGTCTTGTTTGTTCAATTTCGTCGGCTGGCCTTGGCAAACGTAGATCTCTCCGGTCTTGATGGAAGCTAAGTCTTAAATATATGTCTGGCCCTATTGACGCTCTTATAGCTGTTGTCAGGCGGACCCAAGTTTCCTCAATATCGGTTTAGTTAGATCATAAGTGTTCCGACCTTTGTGTTTTTTTTGCACGACGACACCATCTTCTCTGAGTATTGAAATCAACCGTTCGTTCCCTTCGCCTGAAATAGTGAAGATTAAAGAACAATAAAAGGCCAAAACACAATGCATGAAACAAACAAGAAATACTAGATTTTTCATATTCAGCATTGGAAATGTTAAAAGTAATACGTTTTAGGGCAAACATCCAGGATGCGAAAATATTGCTACTTCGACGGTCAATAAATTAACAAACGTGTTAAAAAAAATTAAGTAAAAATACTTATCTGTCACGATTAATGTGTCAATATAAAGAAGTGAAACTCCAGAAACTGCAGCAGTATTGCAATTCTATCATACACACCTTTGCGGCCCTTTATTTATGGCAAGGAACCAATTGCCAAGAATTAGTTCAACCTTGTGCATATCGCTCTTGGAAATCGTTAACTGGGCTCTAAAGAAACGACCTTGACATGACGATTATCATTCTTCGGCACCTGATAACGAAAAACAAGGGAACATATCCATTTTAAGTATTTATTATTATATACAGGTTGGTACTACAAACGACGAAATACGTTTTACCATTGCAGTGATGTGTTTTTCTTTAACAACGTAAGACGTTTTTGACAATATTAATTCGCAATCTCGAATATTCACTGACACATGCATGTGTTAGATCGATGGCAAGTTGTGTGACCAATGTGAAAACTGTTCTAGGATAGTATACGGAAATATTTGCTGCGCAAGAAAACTTAACATGTGTTGCCACATGCAATTCTCAAACGGTAACTTCAAAACGTTGCCAACAGCAATTCTCGCAACTCGAACTTCGAGATGTTGATCATATGTATATATTATTATAAATTCGATGTGAGTAAAAACATGCTTATCATGTCATTATTGTGGCACGTTTTAAAGAACGAGAAATTGTATTATTTCCAAAATTACAGCTGAATATAATTGCCAGCGATAATTATTAACCTTCTTTCGATTTGGTCAGCATTGGTTGAAGAGTTCAGATGGATCCAATACATCATCACGACCTGGATCTGAGTCGAAGTCCCCTTCTACTTTCTAGCTCCTCTATCAGTTCTTGTACGAAACGCTTGTCCTCCGGGTCTTCTTGATTGTAGCACACAAAAGCGTCGTATACGGTATACTTTGGTTGGCTGAATGTATTAAGAAAATATTCTAGAATTAAACTTTTAGATATTCTCAATAACTATATCACGTAATGAGACCAAAGTTTACCTTAATTGCGTAAGTGCAAGTTTAAAGATAGTCTGAAGTACTACACACTAATCAAAAGCATACCCATACATATTAAATCTGAAATCAATACAAATAATACACCATGTACTCAAACAACATTCGTAGAAAACATACTTGGAAGAAAAAACAAAACAAATAAAATATTTTACACACTACAAATTAAAAACACTACAGAAAACTCCAAAATTCAAAATAAATGGCAAGTCCTTTTTCGGAGAACATGAACTTAATTGGAAACACATATTTATCATGCCATATAAAGCAACTATTGAAAGCACACTGAGAAATTTTCAATATAAATACATCCATAGAATTATAGCTACAAATAAATATCTCTTTAAATGCAAATTATCTTACTCAAATCTGTGTGACTTCTGCGATGAAAACATTGAAACTATAGAACATCTTTTTTGGGAGTGCAAACACATCCAGCCTATTTGGAATCAATTAATATCCTTTCTTGAACAACAGCAACTAAACGTTAAATTATCTTTCTTAAATGTAAGTTTCGGAATCAACTCATTGAAATCAATAGACTGTAATAATGTTGTGAATTTTATTCTTATATTGATGAAATATTTTATCTTTAACATGAAGTACAAAAAACAAGTGCCAAATTTTAATTGTTTTGTCCATAGTCTTAAACTAAAAATCCATATTGAGAAAGAAATAGCCCTAAGTAATGACACATTACAAATCTTTGAACAAAAATGGAATCGGATTAAATTCTCATAATGTTTGTCCACTTATATATATTTCACTCTAATGTTACTTCATCTTTCTAAAATATTTTTGTTTATTTTTTTATTTTCATTGTTCAATCTTACAAGATCATTGTGAATATACAACAAAACACACAAGTCCAGTATGCTTTCTTCCGACTTTATACAACTCATCATTTTTCATAACTATTCCTCTGTTGTGCTTTTCTTTTCTCTCTAAAAAAATATATATTAGCATATCTTGTATAACATGTCTGAACTTTATTGCTTTGTACAATCACTATGTTGTATTATCATATACATGTATACATTGTATGTATTATATTGAATAAAAAAAAAAGTTTAAAGATAGTTAAAAGCAGGTGAATTGATATAGGTATATAATCGCTAACGCATGGCAAAATTGTACCATTTTTGGCAACATAACTATAAATCAGAGCTTTGAATAAAATTAGTTGTTAGCACAAATTACATTACACAAATCAGTATTGACGTATTATAACCATTACATAATATGTTGAAAACATTTCCTCACATAAAGGCGTTGTTGTTGATAAATCACTGGCCTAAAATTGTCTTACATCATATAGAATTTATTCGAAAATGCACGTTTGCTTTGTTAGTTTACAACTTTCGTTGTACGTAACATGTCATATGATTTAACGTGTTAGATACTTTCGTTCTAACGTAAGCTTTCAACTCGTATATAAAAAATAATAGTCAATAAAGATTGACAAATATTGGAATGATCAGTAATTCGTTGCGAAACTTCAATTAATTGCATGAAATTTCATATTTAAAGTTATTAAGAAAACTTTAAATGTGTCCATAAAGTATATTAAACGCCTTTGAGATTCGGAATCGCCGTCGCTTTAAGTCCGTTGGTCTTGCTTTTGTAGTCGATGTGCAGATGCATATACCCGGTACACTGTTTTTGTTTCGATTTACAGATGCATGTACCGATACCACCGGTACACTGTTTCCGTTTCCATCCATTGTCGAATGCTCCGTAGATATGGAACAAACAGTAAAGTATCTAAGTTTACACTTGCGATGTAACACGTTAAGTCATAATTATATCATATGTCATGGGTAGAAGCTGAACATTCAGGAAGTGTTGAAAAACAAACAATTGAGCGTACATGTTAATCTGGGTTTTTAAACCTTTTGAAATAAATCTTCCGTAATAACTGTCCTTGGTTAAGATACAGACGTTTCGAACAAACGTCGAGTGCACACGTGTTTTAATGTTAAAAAAAAAAAAAAAAAAAAANAAAAAAAAAAAAAAAAAAAAAAATCTAGTCAATAAATGCGGACTTTTTGAGACAGAAAATGATTCGCTACCCAAATTGATAAGATTACAGATAAAATAAGATCAAATAAAGCAATAATGTATTCTGATGATTCGGTGAAATACGTCGGAGAACTGAATATTTCTGTTTGTGGGAGTCCATGGCATAATGAGGATTTTTTAGATTATGCAAGTTGGATCGGCACATTAAGGTTAAAATCTCCGGTGATAATTATATTATAAATGTCAGTATAAAATGCAAGTCGCATTGAATCAACTAAAAAAATAAACAATATATATATTATATATATGGTGTAACTATATAACATGACGCTACCGTAGTGATCGTCATGATCGATTCGTTCATGAACATTTTGGATTTTTGACAAAGGTCGTTACATTTAACACTTACGTCCAGCCACGATTCTCTGAAAGCAAGAATATGAAAGCAATGAAGTTCAGCGTATACAATTAAGTAACGATACAGTGAACATTGTACAAAATATAACATTTTGTTGAGACATGTTGACATGAACATTTCACGTGTTTTGTTAATATTTGAACTAGTGCTATCCGACGAAGAGCATGACCCTGGGTTTGTGATGGACATTTATATACATCAAAATGATGTGCTTCACAATAAAAATTAATTCGTTACAAAATTACATAAATTATGCCACCCCTTTTTCTATTTGGACATTCTATGTGTTTTTTTATTTTTAATATAAACTACAATGCTAGCAATTTCTCTATTTGGTAAGTTACATACTATTATAGTCATCAGTTTTGTAAACAATTTCCTCGCTCGTAGGTTCACAATTGTATATAGACTTATATGGCAAATTTATTCAAAAAAATGTCCTCCGAAAATCAGAGGTTCAATATTTGGTATGTAACCTAGTATTGTCATCAATTGTTCAAATCAAGCCTCAAACTGGCCACGCGAGAGAGTCACTTAATTATATAGACTTATATATATCAACATACTTGGTAAAATACTTTTATTGGGAAGTACACTGTACTTGTTGGAGTAAAATATTATATCGCCACTGCGTAACAAAACAGCTCCAAATTAAGAAATGCAGCTTCGGGGAGGGGTATTCTTTGTCACTAATGTGACAAGCTCTATGGTTTTTTTTACAATTCCGTGCTCAGTTATTAAAAGAGATCATATTATTTTCGATTCAGTTATTTTGTGATCAATTCAGGGCTAATTATAAGGCTTGGTATATCTTTATGCCCGTTAAATTACACAATGCTTTGAAATAACCCCAATGTTAATACTTGTTCATAAGTTGTATAGAAAGTAGTATCCTTTATTGTATAGGCAAATGGTCACTTGCCTTAAATAAAAGACTCGTAGATGAAAACAATAATGTCCTTCTTATTAAGTTTCAGGAGTGTCATCGTTACTTAATCTGGTGTGTGTGTTTATAATTTAATAAGTACAGTTAGTGGTCTTATTATTTGATTTAAATGTATCGCTAGTTTTGACTATATTTTATCATTTGCCTGTTATAAATGTTTCTGAGAGAAGGATAATACGTTATACACCAAGTGTTATTCATTGATGAACCTGTTAAAATTATATAATATATGTTAGATTGCAGTTTAATGTTAATCACAACTATTTTTAGAACAAATAGATACCTGATAATATATATTTAACAAAATAAATGTGTTCTTAAATGTTATTTCATGTCTTGTTTATAAGTGGGGATTTTGATGTAACATACATCTGAATGCGGTTTACTTAAACACGTTGTTAACGTTGTTAACGTCAAAACACCTCTGCAGTGCTGTTACTAAAATAAAAAATAATAATAAATAAGTAATGGGGCTATATCTATAAATTTGGTATCATAATAACAAGCACAGAACAGTCTTTATCAATCCATAGAAAACAAAAAATGTGAAATTTTGTCACGAATACAGGTTTTGCCGCGACACGGCCCATATATATTAATAAACCAGGTAGAAGTATCGTATATCTTAATTTGAACTTTGACCTCTAATTGTGACTGGCTTTGAGATCGAGCGACACGTATTACACGCGACACACCCCCTCTTCACGATTGTCATTTGTGGTTAGTTATTTTTACATAGCATAGAGATTTTTATGAAGTTAATTCGGACAAGCTGCTTTATGAAAAAAATGACCTTTCATTTCTTAGTGTGACCTTGAACTGTGTGGTATGGAGACATGGCAAACGCGTCGTCTTCTCATGATGGTAATTCATGGTAAGCTATTTTAAAATTGCATGATTAATGACAAAAGTTTCATGCAAAACTTTATCTTCGACCACTAAGCGTGGCACAGGTGTTACGATCGACACGCAAAAGACTCGTGGTAGAAATTTGTGATACGTTATTGTAAAATTGCATGATGAAAGTCAAAGTCTAGAAACGCTTAATTTGACCTCTAAATATGACCTTGTGTAAGAAGGAACGGATTTTCCACGACATGACAAGTCGTCTATTCATGGTGGTCATTTCGGTATAGTGTTTTGCTATTGCATGATGAATGACCAAGTTAAAGTCCGGACATGATATTTTATGGTTTAATTTACACTTTTACTTCTTTGACCTTTGAGATTTGGAATCACCGTCGCTTTAAGGTGGTCATGTTTTGTAAGCTTTTATATAATTGCATGATATATAAAAAAAGTTACAGTCCGGACAAGCTGTTTTATAGACAAATTTAACCTTCGACCTCTAAAAGTTACCTGTACTTTGAGGAACGGAGACACGTGTTTCATTCATAACGTTGTCTTATGATGGTGAATATTTAATGACGGTTACTTTACATTTGCACGATGAATAACAATGTTTCTGTCCCAAACAAATGGGACGTACGTAAGCACACACATTCAACAATTGTGACGGCTATATCGAGCTTTCCGCAAGCAGAGTCGGCAACATAGTTTGCGATAGAAATGTGTTGTTTTTCAAGACCGAATGACTGCACAGTTTAGGTCATTTTGCTAAGCTGAGAAAAAAGGTGACCGAGATTATTTTAATCATTATTTTCAATTGTCTGAAGTTATTATTGAGAAGTACTGCGCAGCGGTACTTCTCACTGGAAAGATGGGTGACTTCTTCAAAACATCAGTGGGCGTCCGTTAGAGATGTCTGCGAATCCCCGTTTATTTAACCTACTCTTTGAGAAGATAACGCAGGAGACCACCAAAGACCACTATACCACCATCTAAATCGGTGGCAAACCGATCACCAACTTTAGATTCGTTGATTGAAATTGACCTCATGGGTGGCACCAGCAGTAAACTCCAAGACCTCACCGATAGACTCTTTGACGGAGCATGAGTATACAGAATGAAGGTCAGCCGGCAGAAGGTCGAGATCAGGGTGAACACCACGAACAACACCAGTGCAGACATCACCACGAACGGAAAAAAGCTGGAAGAAGTGACTAGCTTCAAGTACTTAGAAGCATAACCCTGTCCAAGGCTGGTACCAGTACCGCTGAGGCTCAAGCAGAGGCTCTATAAGTCTCTCGTAGTCCCCGTCCTAATGTACGGCTGCGATACCTGGACACTTCACTCCAGGTGAACACTCCACACTTCACTCGGACACAGAACAAATGATACAAGAATCCCTCATTGCGACCATTCAAAACACGCAATCTAGCTTGGTTTCGACACGTCACTAGGAACGCCTCTCTGTGCAAGACGCAATGGTACGATTGAGGGAGGTCGCCGTCGAGGCCGTTAGAAGAAAAGCTGGATGGACAATTTGAAAGATCTCTGTGTCATCGTCCCTTATTTCCCTTCGACGGCCAGACCGGCCAAGAAATGATGATGATGATGATGATGAATATTGATACTTATATTGATACTTATATTTGATGACACATGTTTAGACGCATATGTAATGCGACGAAATCTCATCAATCGTATAGCCTAAAGGTAGCGTGTCAAAGCCAATAACATATGCTTTTCTGGTTTGAGACTCGTAATTGACAAGGGTATATAATTTTGATCATATTTTAAAATTATTTGTATAAACGCTGAACGTTTTTTTAAGCAAACTAATGTGTGAAAATTCGCAATGACATCAATTCTGCTTAGAACATTCAATTCCAAGCGTCAGAAGTGATTGTATTTACATCCAAAATGTCTAATGGCCCCAAGATAATCAGAAAACATTGTAGTGTAAATACATCTTACTTTTTAAGTTGACACATTTAATTATACACAAGAAACAAATCCTTATGCAAATACAGAAATACAAGCAGGGAGTAAATTTAAACAATAATTTGTTAATATCCTTAAACCTAAAATAAACCATATTGTAATATAAACAGCCTTCGATTGAGTTATTTAAATGAACATATTTTAAGCAGTTTTAATATCGAAGCCAATGTTGCCGTCACTCAATTGTTTTATAATGATGACTGTGTCTTAATTTTGCTAAGGTCTTATTTGTATTGCTTAACAAAATAGCGTACTCAACGCCACAATATTTTTGTTTGAATGAGCAAAAATCATTTTGCTCATCTTCTTTACGTAAACGTCTCAGTTTTTATTAACTATTGTTAACTTGTATTCATGTATGTCAATTCAACCAAAACTAAGACAGGTACTGGAAGGGCCAGCAGCAGCTATAACAAATTACGTTTGGATCCACGACAAATTTTCTTTGAAATGCAACATGGTGCTGGAATGTGGATTTCTTACCCTCACCAAATAGAAGATAGTTTTATCATGAAAGTCATTATTCGCCTCCTAAACGGGTGGTCCCTGAAGACACTCACCTCATTTCATAACGATTCGCCACATATAAATTATTACTGGCTAAATATGTATTACGAGTTTCCCAACTGTGATAGGATTATGTTGTTTGGTTATTAACCCGAAGTAATGTGTTTTTGTAAACGAAAGAATATATTTGTATAGTGTTGCTTTTAAATGGAAATTAATGGGTTCATCGGAAATTTCGATATATGATTTGTTTGTAGCACTTATACTTAGTATGACGTTTGTTTTTTGTATGCTTATCTTTTTTTGATCAAGTAGTATAGCAGTATGATCTAGAATAATGTATATCCTTTTATTTCCGTCGATTACGCAAACACGTTTTATAATGATAAACGAATCTTTGTTTCGAAAGTTTAGTTACTGGGTCAAATTATCCATTGTTTTTACAGTATTAGTGCTCCGTGAAAGCGGACAGGTTATGACATGTGCATCCTTTTGACAAGTTAGTTAACATCTTCGGGTCGGACAGCATGTCATCCATAAGGTTACACCTACGTACTCGACGGGTCTAGATAATGTTCAACTGTTTACAATTAGTGAGGTTACTTTAAATGTGCGATTAGTGTGTTAAGAAAAGAAGAATAAGTAGCTATCCTTCTTGCATGTTTATATTATATATTGTTTTCTGGTACACGTTTAAATGTGTCCCACTACTGTTGACATATTCATTTAAATATCTATGTTAGTGTTTGGCGTGTGTTTATGTTTGTTATTCTTCACTCTAACTTAATTAGTTCACTTATTCTTTTTTTCCGTACGGCATATCATAGTTAAACAGTAATTTGGTTTTATAAATTCAACAGAATGATTTGAACATGCATATTATATTATTTTATTATATACTTCTAATGCATTATATTAATATTTATCAAACCGCAAATTTGATATTTGCCTGATATAACGCTGCCTGCTATATTTCTATCATACCACTACATTGATATATGCCTGATATAAGGCTGCCTGAAACATTTTTCATTTCATGTCCACAGAAAGTGGTTATACTGTCAATGTTTGGAGGTAGGTCATATTACTCGGAATTAAATCTAAGGTCATATTTTTTGTTAAAAAAAAATCATATATAACAAAACAAACTATTTAATACCAAGATGTAATATATGTTAGACGCAAAAAGCAACTAAACCAGTAAAGGAAAAAAGTTTACAACAATTAAGCGCAAGTGCTCATGCCGTAATTATTAACACGCTAAACGGCAATCATCATATTCACTCCCGCTAAAAATGAAGCGTCGTAGCGATTATATCTCATTACTTCTTTTAAAATATGGACGTAGAGAAAATAATAAACTAAAAAAACAGGTTACTTTCCTATCGTTGTGTTACGCCGGCACGCCTCGCCGTTCTTTTATTCTAAGTTCTCACCTGATATATTACGCAACGATATGGCAGTTACCCGTTATTCTCCATATACTTTGTAATTCACTTTGAGATTTTGAATGATTCTATCCTATTCGAAACACAACCGTTTTATTTTGTCGACTTATCTGTATTAGATGGGGTTTGAACTAGATTATTTGCGATAATTATATGCTTCGAGAAACTGACTACCAACAGAATTGTGCAAAGCATTGGGGATTAAAACTGGTTTAGAGGCAAGCCAAACCTCGCACTTACCACATAATTAATCACAAACCACACGCACGTCTTAAACTATCTCAATCTACTGTAACTTTGCAGACAAAAAATAAAAGCATGAATACCAAAACGCGACGCATTAATCGAATACTACTCACATAATGTGTTGATAAATGTAGATATATTCAAGAGGTTTAGAGTAACTAGCATGAATACATCCGTTTTAATACACATGATGCGTTTTTCTTAATTGGGTTGGGCTGACAGATAAAAGGAAATATTACATATTTTGAAATATGTAGTGTATGTTATGACATATTAATTTCTTTTATGATTTTAATGTTTTAATAATGTTATATTCATTTACAGAAACAAATACGTATTTTATTAAGCATAAAAAACGACACTGCCAATGATATTAAAATGCTGCAAGTCGATGGTAAGTAAAGACGTATTATTACAAATTTAAAGGGAAACGTTCACAGATTTTGGCATGTTTTGAAGTTTATCATTAAATGCTTTTAATTGATGAATGTAGACATCGGAACTAAATGGCTCCTGTATAAAACCATAATAACATAAAAAGAACAAGAAATAAAGTAATCCACACCGGGACTCAAACCACTGACCCTTGGTGCAATCCTCGTAATGTCACAAAATATAACGATAACAACAGAACTCTCCAAATTATGCAATCGTTTCGCGTTTGTAACGCTTTTTATACGCCCGTATAAAATACGGGACGTATTATGTGAAACCCCTNTGTTTATCATTGTCATCAACCTAAAATCAATTTTTATACGCCCGTTTTTACAAAACGGGACGTATAATAGTTTCACCCTTGGCGGGCGGGCGGGCGGCGGGCGGGCGGAGGCGGTGTCCACAGCAGTGTCCGCTCTCTAATTCAAATAGTTTTCATCCGATCTTCACCAAACTTTGTCAGAAGTAGGATCTAGACAATATCTAGGTCAAGTTCGAATATGGGTCATGTTGGGTCAAAAACTAGGTCACGGTGTCACTTAGTAGAACGGGCGTATCTTGTGACAATTTGGCACTCTTGTTTATTTTCAGGTTTTTTAAATCGTCAAAAGATGCATATAATGTATATATTAAGAGCATGGTAAATATCCAGCGTTACGGTTTCCTTGCAAATATCATAACTACAACGTAAATGTGAAAATCTGAAGAAAACTAATCAATTTTGTCAATTTACCAAAACGTGAAAAAGTCCCTTTAAACCTGTCTATTATTAAATTGTAAATGCTTTGTTGTAAATAGATAATTTAGTAATGGTCATTGTTTGCTTTTTTTTTCAGATAAATAGGGCAAAAAGATAATAGCAAAATGATTAAGTGTATATTTCCTTTCATTATTGTGTACAAACAGTATTGCACTTTGAAATGTCTTACATTCTGGCTGGCGAGTAAAACAACCTTCGAAAAGAGAGCTTCGTTCTATACATAGCGAGCGGCTATGTTTATACAATTAATTAATAATTGGTAATTAATATATGTATTATTTTATAGTTAAACTGTGGTCGCACTGTATAACTTATTCAGACTTTTGTACAATTGCACCTTTACAATAACTTCGTAGTTAATGACGTTTCATTAGGTGAAGTGTGTGACAGAAGTGTTCATACAGTTTTATTCATGTTTTTGTGTTTGTTGCGGGAGTGCGCCAGTCTTCAGGGTGGATGCGACAAGTTAGCTACTGGAGCTAATCCATCGATTACGTAGGCGACAAATAAAACAACCATAGGAACATGGAACGTTAGAACACTCACTGCGTGTGGCAAGGTTCATGAACTGACGCACGAGCTGAAGGGCTACCGCTGGGACATCATCAGATTAGCCGAGATTAGGTGGCTAGGATTCGGAGAAACATCAACTGACGAAGGGCATAATATATGGTTCAGCGGTGAGGATTCTTTACATCGCCACGGCGTGGCTTTAATCGTTAGAAAGGAGGAAGTCAACAGCGTCATCAGTTGCACCCCAGTCTCCAGCAGGCTGATTTCAATTCGTATATCAGAAACCTCACACCATAACAATCATCCAGATCTACGCACCAACAGCTGACTATAAAGACGAGGAGATAAAACAGTTCTATGAAGAAATCTATGAAAAATTTGAGCGCATCATAGTCAAGGTCTCCAAGAAAGAAATCCTCGTTGTCTAAGGCGACTGGAACACCAAGGTTGAACCAGACGCATACAAAAACTGGTCAAGGATAGTAGGTAGATTTGGCTTAGGAGAGACCAACGACAGAGGTTTGAGAGTTGGCCAGAAGCCACCAACTTACCCTGGCCAACACGCTGCACCCACACGAACCATCTAGAACAGCGACCTGGCATGCTCCTAGCATCCAAATACATAACCAGATCGAATTGATACTGGCCCCGCAACGGTTCAAGTCCAGCATCAATAAGGCGAACACAAGAACGTTTCCTGGTGCAGACATCGGCAGTGACCAAGACTTAGTGCTCACCACCATCAAGCTGAAGTTAAAGAGCAAGCGCATCACGAAGAACCCTCGAGTTAGATTTGACTTGGAGAAATTGAGAAATCCAATAAAAGCTGAGGTTTTTCAAGCACAGAAAGGTGACAAGTGTGCAGCCCTTAACATCTTTGACAATGACATTGACACCATAACCAACAAAAACATCAAAGGCGTCATTCTGTCATCGACCGAAGAAGTGCTTGGGAGGGAGAAAAGAACAAACAAGCCATGGATGACGACCTAAATCATGAACCTATGTGACAAAAGCAGAGAGCTGAGGCATGATGAGTACACCAGCCTGGACACTAGGGTAAATTACCAAAAGGCGAACAGGGAGGTAAGTAAAAAGATGACAGAGGACAAGGAGAAATGGATTGAGGAACAATGTACCATCATCGACAAAGAGATGACCGCAGGCAGCAGTAAGAAAGCCTTCAGCACCCTCAATACCCTCACGAGGACCAGTCAGCCCAAGGCCAGTGTTATATCAGACGCTGACGGGAATCTTCTCACCGAGAGTCATAAACAGGTGGAATGAATACTGCAGTGATTTCTACAACTAACCGCTTCCACCAAATTCCAGTTTCCTTCAGAATGATCCCAGACCAGAAGCGGACGACGCAAGTCCGTCCATACTTAAGGTAGAGGTGGAGGAGGCAGTGCGTAGTCTTATGGCAGGAAAATCTTCGGGAGCGGACAACGTCCCTTACAAGCTGATTAAGCATGGAGAAGAGACAACAACTGCAGCGATGACGGTACTATGCCAAACGATATGGGAGGAGAAGGAGTGGCCAAAGGATTGGACCCAGTCACTGGTCATACTCCTACCGAAAAAGGACAATCTCAAGCTGTGCGAGAATTACCGCACCATAAGCCTCATCAGTCATCCCAGCAAAGTCATGCTACACATCATCCTTAATCGATTGAAAAGTAAGGCCGAGAAAGAGCAGACTGGATTCAGAGCTGTTCCACAAGAACTTTAAGAAAGCTTTCGACCGCGTGTGGCATGATGTTCTATGGAATGTTATGAGAAGATTCAACATTGACGAAGGGCTGGTGAAGGTCATTCAAGAACTTTAGGAAAACGCCAGCAGCGAAGTACTCCTCAACGGACAGCAGGGGTACTTTTTCAGGACATCATTAGGCGTTTGGCAGGAATGTCTGCTCTCTCCCTTCCTGTTCAACATTTTCCTTGAGAAGATAATGCAGGAGACTCTCCATTACCACCACACCTCTATCTTCATCGGTGGAAGACCGCATCTCAAACTTGAGATTCGCTGAGGACATTGACCTCGTGGGTGGCACCAGCAGTAAACTTCAAGATATCATCAACAGACTCAATGAAAGAGCACGAGCATACGGGATGGATGTCAGCAAGAAGAAGTCCAAGACCATGGTGAACAGCACGACCAACACCCGTGCAGGCATCACCATGAACGGCATGAAGCTAGAAGTTACCAGCTTCAAGTCCTTTGGCACAACCATATCCAAGGCTGGCACAAGTACCGCTGAGGTCCGAGGTCCGAGTAAGAATTGCCATGGCGACCGCGGCGATGGCCAAACTGAGCAGGTTGTTGACAAGCAGTCCCATCATTTTCCCCACCAAGTACAGGCTCTACAAGTCCCTCGAAGTCTCCATCCTACTCTACGGCTGCGAGACCTGGACGCTTCACGTGGACACAGAGCGAAGGATACAATGATTTGAACATAAATGTCTCCGACAACTGCTCCGCATCTCCTACACGGAGCACGAGACCAACGAGTACGTCCGGAACATGACTGCAACACTTGTTGATCCACAACAGCCCCTTATGGCGATCGTCAAACGACGAAAGTTGCTTGGTTTGGATACGTCACCAGGCACGACTCTCTGTGCGAGACTGTTCTCCAGGGCACGTTAGAGGGAGGTAGACGTCGAGGATGTCAGAGAAAACACTATATGGATAATTTAAAAGAGTGGACATCCCTTCCCATGGATGAATTACTCGCAGCAGCACACAACAGACCTGACTGGAGGAGGATTTATGTATCGTCGTAACTCATTTCCACCCAACGGCGAAACTGGTCAAGGGATTGATGATGATGATGATGATGAATGAGCTCGTGCGTTGGTGCTGTTTCGATGTGTTTATATATCGTTATCGTGCCATACATAAACCACGTGATACGATACGGTTTCTCTCATGCTAGTGTTACTGACGTTGCATTGTATTTATATTTGTTGATAAATGTAGATATATTCAATGTTTTAAATGCAGCTAGCATGAATACACCCGTTTTAATATAATACGCATAATACGTGAATCTTAACTGGGTTGGGCTTCGAGATAAAATGAAAGATCACATATTATGAAAGATAAAATGAATGATTACATATATAAATACGATAACACTGTCTCATAAACTCTCAAATTTGCCGTCATTCAATTTGATTAACAACTGCAACCGCTATGATTAGATAAAATGTTTTGGATCGGTTAAGACCCATGCACATTAAGTGCATTCTGTTGCACTCAGATAATTTGTGATGGATGTCCATTATAGTGTGGCTGTTTCGTGTGTTTATATCACCAGGTACATACTTGCAAAGGTGATTCGCATATTATCAGTTTGAGAATATAACCGATAGACTTGGGTTAGGGTTAACCTTAACCCTTACCCGATAGACTTGTTTCACATCCCCGAATTCAGCTATCATCATGACGCTGCACTTCCAAATCGAGGCTCGCGATATGCAGTATTAATTGTTCTTTAGTTGTAACACGGGTGCATATATGCAGCGGTCATTTATATAAAATTTCATACAATGTATTTTTACTCTATACCATCAGACAAACACTTAATCGTCATGTTTAGTTGTTCATAGCAAACCCAAGGCGATACTTATTAAGTGCATTATCCATTTTAATATGAATATTGCTACAAGACGATGTAATCTATTCATGTCAACGCCGATTTTCTTTGATAATAACATTTCGCGTTGGGACGCAAAATGGTTGCTAAATATTAAAAACTGCTATAGACTTATATTCAATCCACTGTTAAATGCATACACATTGTGGTTGGTTTATGATTATGGATACTCAATATGTGTCAACGTGTTTTACATCCGTATGTGATAGCTATGGTTTAACTCGCCAACTTTCACTACCATCAAGGAAAAATACTAAAATTACGTTTAGTTTGTTTTAAACAAAGTACGTATTGGGAAGTATTGTAATTCAGATTTTTTAAATAATTAGTAAATATATTCGGTATTTATGGTATTTACGCCATGATTTTATCTTAATAGTTGAATAAAGTAAGAAGACTTTTGAGGACGTACTAAGGTCGGCGATACGTGAGTATCTGAGTACAGAAGTTATCTTGTTTCAAGGTTTTCCTCGAAAGTAAAATCATACACTGTACTGAACTCAAATATTATAGTTTATTAAATATATACATAACATTTGCCCGTCGTGCTGTTGAGTGATAAAATATTGACATTGAACCACTCACAAGATAAATGATTTCGTATAACAACAGCAAGATATCCTTGGTTTAAGCTAAAAATATAACGAAGCACACTATTTTGTATGTATTTTACAGACCAGTACACTTATAAATATTTTCGTATTCTAGTATACAGCAAAGGGGTAAGACAAACAGACCTCATACATACAAATACGACTTTATTTCAATTGATGTTACAAACTTCTAGAACACAGTGTCAGCAGTTATCTTTCGCTAGATATCTAGCGGACGTAGTTCACACCGACAGTATTATTGTTACACAATACCTTTTCAATTAAACACGACCGGGACTCGAAGCGTTCAACAATGTTTAAACTGTATGCATTGTGTGTGTTATTGGCTGCGATTCAATGTCTCGTGAAATCTACTAAAAACGAAGAACCGACGTGCTTTTCACGATGGGATCATGAATACAAAACAATGAGACAAATGTTACTTATCGAGGGTAAACTGGAGGAATTGGAAAAAAAGATTACACATCTCAATGGGATTACCCAAAGGATGACGACTGAACTTTTACACAAAGGTAGTGATTTTTCGTTTCATGTTCAGATGTGTGTTTGTTTTCCATTTCTTACGTTACTTTACTAAAAGGGGACCTCATGCTTTAAAATGACACATAGATTGAAACAACATATTGTTTAACATTGCTTCACAAATGACAAATACTTATTTGGGGAAACATTATTGCATTTGTTTAATTAGAGTTATTAATAAAAATGTCTCGATTCAAACAGTTCAGGCTACTGATATTTTACTCTAAGGGAACTTTACTCCTAAGTCAGAATTGTCATATGAAATCCCATAGTAAGCCCTCTCTGGTTTGTGTATTAAACCTTTCGATGTATAAAGAGGTCAGCATTGTGAGCACGCACAGCGCGAAAGATAACTGCTGATTTTTGTCTTTTTACTTCATGAAAGGTGAATTTGTATAGAAAGTCAAATTAAAAACTTAAAAAAAATAAATAATTGCGCAATAAAATAATAATTCTCCTTCTTTTATTTTGTTTGTGTCATTTTTCTAGATAAGCACCTGTCAACATTTACTAGATGGGGACGAAATGTTTGTCCGAACTCGACCACATTAATTTATAAAGGTAATAGCCCATTTTATATTATGATATATTTTAAAATAGTGTTTGCATACACGCTCGATGGGCCAGCTGGCTCTCATTTCCGGGGTTCACGGTATACTTCATGGTCGTTGTGATGATTGACCTTTAAATATGTTTAAGGTGTTTCAATGCTTCTCTCTGAATAAAGCCGGAAAGCTGAAAGTCATTTACTTTGCCCTACGTTTTCAACAAATGCTGAAACATTATCAGGCAGCATTTGAAACGTTGATAAACAACATGTTTTATATGATATAATAACACATTTTATATTCCCAAGCGAACGGTTTGGCATTTAACACATATTGTTAGAGATATAAATTGTCTTTAAGATACATCATTTTAAAGTGAACACACATGCAACGGTAAAGGTATATTACAACATGTTTAACATATTTCAGGATACACTTCCGGAAAGAAATGGAACGATACAGGAAGCGGAAGCGACACAATCTGTCTACCGGAGGACCCAACTTGGTCTAACTTCACAGACGGCAACGATGGTTTAAGAGGACGTGTTTATGGAACAGAGATTGATATAAATGAACCGAGCAACGTATTTCCATATGCCGTAAACAATCAAGATGTGCCGTGTGCTGTTTGCTTGTTAGAGAGAAGCACAGTGTTAATGATACCTGCCAGAAACAATTGTTACCAAGGATGGACTCTAGAGTATAACGGTTATATAGCTGCCGCATATCATTCATACCCTGGTCCTTATGACCACATCTGTGTTGACTTTCAACCCGACTTCATTCCTAAAGGTGGCAGTAACGATGACCAACACATCCTCTATCTTGTTGAAGCACATTGCGGTTCTCTGCCTTGTCCTCCGTATGTGCAGGGACGTGAACTGGCATGTGTAGTTTGTTCCAAATGACTATTAAATAAAACGGAATACTAGTAACCAATAGTGTAGCGTACTCCTGTCCCGTCTCGTTCTACACCGTATTGACTTACTAAGTTAGTAAAAAGGTTTCAAACAAACGAAGCCGCCATAAGTTTAACGGTTTATTCTGTGTAACGACGATCGTTCGGATAACAACATCAGAGGATATATAAAACTCTGGAATATCTATTTGTTTCGTGAAGCAAAGCAGTTATTTTGTTCGCGAAGACGAGTCATAAAGCTGACTTATAAAAATAAAGGTGAATAATCTATGTCGCGGATGAGTCACCACAGGATGTAAACAAACGNAGATTGGATGAAAACTGTGACCTCTATTGTCTACACAAGGTTTTTCTATTATTTGACCTAGTGACCTAGTTTTTGGCCCCAGATGAGCTAAATACAATCCCAACCCAGATTTTATCAAGATAAACATTCTGACCAAATTTCATAAAGATTGGATGAAAACTGTGACCTCTACTGTCTACAAACAAATTGTTAACAGACACACTCACCATGACTGAAGCCGGACATCACATGATCACATAAGCTCACCGTGTCACTTCGTGACAGGTGAGCTAAAAAGGGGGCATAAAAACATCTTGTTATGAAGCTGAAAGTACATTTAATTTTGTAGTCTCGCCAGTACTGCTAGAGGCCACTGTACTGCATAAATCCGCAAAACCCAAGAAGTTGCCACCAAGAAGGCTTCCACATTATCTTACATCAAATGATGTATGTATCTGTGCGAACTATAGAGTTACATGATCTTTCCAAAGTCAAGATATTAGAAAAAAGCGAAAAAAAGTTTAAACAGAAGCTTCAACATGCAAACTTTAGCAGCAATACAGGAAAGAAAAAAAAAATCAAATATCTAGAGCACAAGCAAAAGAGTGTTCTGTGTTAACTGTTAGTTCTGGTAACAATATTCAGAAACATGTCCATGATGAAATGAGTGATGACAATTAAAATGTTGAATTTGAAGGACCTGGAGTGAGGACCAAGAGTTAGAAATAGACAGGACATGGGTTAATTGTGACAAGTGCAAGAAGTGGATGCACGCTGATTGCAGTTCACAAGAAGTTGAAAGTGATGAGCCTTTCTGCTGTCAACATCTTAAGCTCTGTCTGACGTAGGAAATTATATTTACTGAAATTATAAATATATTAATTTGATTTATGTTTTTGTAAAGCTAACTTTGAGTTGGTTTACTGAGTTGCTGTCCATGACCATACATTCCGGTATTATGTAAATTTAAGTAAAATTGTGCATTTATTTATGACAGATTAGTGGAACATGAAGGCACCCAAACTTAGAATATCTTTTGTAACTAATTGGAACGATGTCTTATTGTCTTCTCTCTAGTATTCTGTTTAACATTACTGATTTGTGGGTTTTTTCAGATGACAAAATATACAGTACACCGGCCATTTATGTGAGGTTTTAGTGAATCAAGCAGTCATTAAAGGCTATCATGCCTTCAAAATTCACCCGCCAATGTAAGCTGGTATGCCATTGCTCAGGGTCGACCGCAAATATCGGAAACTCCGTAGGAAAATGGTAACATACAGAAAGATCTAAAAGTCAAAATGGATCAAAAGGATCCTAGTATAGAAATGGATCAACTGATCCTAGTATAGAAAAAGATCAAAAAGATCCTTGTACATAAATTGTAGTGTATCATGACATTGAAACATTTACGGAACATAGAACATATTTTGGTTGTTAGTTTTAGCTAACAAGAGAATAGCAGGCAGTGTCATTTTTTTTTTAGCTACTATTCGGCATTAAAACTGATCATATATTTACTAAAACTCAGTAAAACTAACAATAGTTGTAGTAGCATTCCTAACGTCATATTTTTTTGTTTTTAATTATGACTTTAAATAGTTATGCTTTCAGATGCTGGTATACATGAAAAATTTAGAATATGAAAAGGCATTACATGCAGGTGACTCAACAAGTTTGGATGTTAATTGGCTGAAGAAAAATGTATTTAGATTCCTTTTCAGAGAGTAGAATGGCTCGGGTATGTGCTTGATATGCAAACAACCAGTTGATCATAAATGAAAATAGATTGGCTAGAAAAAAAGTATTGATTCGATGATCTATCAAATTCATCAAACGAAAGAAAAAGTTAAGTACCAATAAGATTCGTAACTAGTATTGTAGGGTAGATAATTTCCTTTACATTTATTCAATTGCATAAATGCCAGAGCTAGTTGGACAGCTCCTGTTATTGTGAAGGAGCAAGCTGACTTTCAGGAAAGAAAACCCTAGGCAGTTAAACAACAGTGGAAAAGATTTCAAACACAATAAGGTGTGTTTGTTTAATATATTTGCTGATGCAAATAGCAATAGTTATGAATTTTTTATAGAAAGATGAAGCTGCTTTAATGTAGATAGGCAAAATGATAGTAAAGTTTACTAGTTTCATAGAAATAAAAAAGCAAATGTATTTGGAAATTTGTTTTATTCCATTGACAAACAGAGTAAAGGTATGTACTCATGGTCTTTTAGACCCAAAAATGAGAAAAATTTGAATGCAAATGTGCTTAAGGATAAGATCAACCTGTTCCTGGAAAAAAATAGATTATTAAAGGAAAGAGATAAGGTATTCCTGGACGTGAATACTATATTACACATTAAAACACAAGGGAGGTACAATGCCAATGTTTTTATAAACCAAACAGGTAATGCATATTGTGAATTAACGTTAAGTAAAGACATTAAGCCAACGGAATGTGGTTTTCAAGAGAAAGTTGATAAGTATTCAGATTTTCAATATGACATAAGTAATATTTCATATGACCAAGAAAATGCATATGGCTAGAAAAGGTATGTTATGGCTCCAAGAAGTGAGCAGAAAGAGTTTGCTATGGTCCCGGGAAGAGGACATAGAGCCCAGTAGATTGCTCCCAGAAGTGAGCAGAAAGGGTATAATATGATCCCCAAAAGTGGCAACAGAACCAGTAAGATGGCTCCCGGAAGTGAGCCGAAAGGGAATGATTTGGTCCCTGGAAGTGGAAAAAGAACACATAAGATGGCTACCGGAAGTGAATATATGTTAAGTCCGCTGAAGAGGACGTTAAAGATATAAGACGGTTGTCAGAAATAAGTTGAAGAGTATACAGTAAGTCCTCATAAGAAGACATTAAAGATATTATACAGTTGTCAGAGATGGGTTGTAGAGTATACGATAAGTCCGCAGAAGGGGAAGAGAATAATCCTTTTTGTGTAAAGATTGCTGATACTGCAGTAAAAGATTTAGAAGTCATTGGCATCTGGTCTGATATAGAAACAAGAGATGTGTTTGTCAGAAACACAATGCCCCCTACTGCGCCGCTTTGATTTATTTTTTAACCTTTGACCTTGAAAGATGACCTTAACCTTGACCTTTCACCAATCAAAATGTGCAGCTAAATGAGATACACATGCATGCCAAATATCAAGTTGTTATGATCAATATTGCAAAAGTTATGACCATTTTTCAAAACCTATACGCAAGTGAGTATGACGGAATTTCAGAAGGACAGACAGACAGACAGACGGACGGACAGACGGACAGTGCGATCCCTATATGCCACCCTACCGGGGGCATAAAAACATGCAGCTCCAAACTTGGGGTGAAGCGGACGCAGTTAACAGAATTGTTAAAAATTTTGGAAATGCTTTGCAAAATTTGTACATAAAACTGTATTCAAACAATAAAAATGTAAAATCTATATTACTGAATGGTAGTTGAAAAAGGATATTCATGAAAAAGCTTTAGATTTAAATATGTTTTGTGACAAAAATAATATAACATAATATCAGGAATAGATTCCAAAACTATTGGCAGATACAATCATGCTATTGTATAGCATTAGATACCCCATGGGATAAAAAAAAAAATCAGTTGATAAATTCGCATCGCATGTAAACAATAAATGCAGAAAGTTTAATTTGTGATGGTGGGTTCAAGGAACAGAAGCAGTGGTTGCCTATGCTCAATATTGGGGAAACTATGTAAACTGGTTAGTTCTGACACCCAGGTTGGGTCAAAAATGGGTCAGTTTGCCTTATTGGCCAATGTTGATTTTGTTAGATGGACAATTTAGAGATTTCGTAAAATATTGCAAACACTTTGGTAGAGACTCTATGATTCCTGGTTGTTTTGGTAAAAAAAGATTATCATTTAATAAGATAGCGTTAAGATGCATATCACAATACAGTTATTGTTGTATAGTACATCTGTTTGACAGGAAATGTTTTGAGTGGTTCTCTGAAGGAGCGATAAGAGGGCGCGTGCTTGCATGGGCTACACAGAGATGAGATGGCGGACAGAATTGCTGGATACTTACGACAATTAAGAGCAGACAATACAAGGAAGGAAAGAATTCTTCATTTGAACATTTCAAATACTGCGAAAAAAATGCAGTCCCCATGCCAGCCTTACCTATATCAGAAGCAATGTACATGACTCAAGTGATGGATCAAGGAAAATCTAATAAATTTTTTGCACCTGTGTTTTACGGTATTAAATGGATTCATTCCATAAAAAGTGTACATGATCCAACGAAAGTTTTATCAAACAATTATTAGAAGCTTCAAAACGTGATTGTTTCAAACCAGCTCACAATAAAGATGTACTTTTCATTAGAGATGATACAAACATTGTGTTTGATATATAGAGATTCTACTGATTTCATTGATTTAAGAGAAATTATCACTTTAGGGTATGCAGGTATCATGCGTATGAATGAAGTAAGTGAGCTTCGTTCTAATGACGTATAATTGAAATTTGAGTCGTGTTCTGAGAAAACTGGGCATACTGCATGTGCGTAAAGTGTCGTCCCTGATAAGACTGTGCGGACTACCTAAATTGGATTTTTGCTAGGAAGAGACTTCATTTAAACGAAAAATGTCATAAAAGCGGAAAGTGTCGTCCCTGATTAGCCTGTGCGGACTGCACAGGCTAATCTGGGACGACACTTTATGCACATGCATTATGCCAACTTTTCTCACAACACGACTCATTTGATCATTTGGTTATTCGTGTAGGCCATAGCAAAACTGGCATTTGGAGGAAATTGGTTCAAAGATTATTATTGTAAAAGGTACAACTAGAACTTGCTAATATATCATTTTAGAAAAATATATGTAGTTAGCAAAATTGTCAAATGAATCAAATGAGTTTTTGTTAAAACCAGCTTTTCTTTCTAAAACTTCATCCTGATTGATAAAGAAAGACAAAATTTAAGTTACATGCACAAGAGTAAGAGAATGGATTATTAAGAAATTGAAATTAGTTGGTCCCTTACTTGGCCTTGGTACACACTCCATGAAAGCTAGTGGAGCTGCTAATGTGGCAAACGCTTCGTGCTTTTCAGAAAGATGTCTTAAGATAGGATATGTATAAATTTGAATTTGATATTTAATCTACTATACTTTGCATTGTCTATATGTGTCTCTGGCAAATCGCACAAACATGTGGTTGTTTATGTTTGTTTGAAACAAAATTTGGACTTATTAGTACTCCGATAACATCGTAAAGCGGAGTACTTTTTTCCTGACGGACATGAGAAAACAAACTGTTTTTGCAAGTTTATTTGTGTATGGCTATTTATAGAAATAAATTGCATTAAAAATCAGTTCTAGCGAGGTCGTAAACGTGGCAACACCAAATTCAAATTCGTGTTTTGTACGAGTACATGTTTATATGAATATTATATACATATGCTGGTTGATTTTACGAACATGCTCAGATAAAGGCCGTTATTCCTATACATGTATTCTGAAAAATGGACAAAAAGCATTGCTATACGGTCCACATGTTTCTTCCTTGGTTGGGTATTTCCACCAGAGAAAAGGAAGGGGAGATGTTTGTGGGCGGCTACCATTCTTGTGATGAATATCAGGCTAAATCTGTAGTTAATGCTTTATTGTAATGCGGTTTAATTTTAAACCGTCATTTTTTAAGTTTGAACCAGACAAAATTTACGAATATTTACTACAGATTTTCCCTGAGCATGTATTTATGCACATAATGCAAATATGATTACATGCGCATCAATCTTTTGAAACAAAGGTAGGACTGTAAGCTGGTATGCCATTACTCAGGGTGGACCGCACATATGTGTCGCGTTCTGAGAACTCTGGGTAATCAGGGACGACACTTTCCGTCTAAACTAGATTTTCGCTAAGAAGAGACATCATTTCAACGAAAAATTTCATAAAAGCGGAAATTGTTGTCCCTGGTTAGCCTGTGCGGACTGCACAGGCTAATCTGGGATGACAATTTACGCACAAGCATTATGCCCAGTTTTCTCAGAACACGACACATATGGTAACATTCATGACTGCAATGCATGCCTAGTCTGGCTTCCAGAGTTAAATGAATATCCCAGTGATTTCCCCAACCTTTTAACTGATCAATCACGACAGTTGAAACTAGCAGATATTGCAGGTTTGCCCATAGGCCATGTGCCTAGAGGTCTAGGTGGGTATTTTCGTTCAATCATGGATTAAAATGGAAGCAACTTTGCAGAAGTTACAGAACACTACAAGCAAGTTTCCCCGATTGACCCCCATCAGGTGAGCCTGGTGGTTGGGTAGTGATTCCATGTAGTTACATTATCAAATGTAAAAATCTTGAAAACACAGTCTCTTTGCTTAAGAGTGCTATGAGAGACATGGAGGAGAAGTCTGTTATGACAATTACATCCTCTGTAATAGTAGCTGTGGTATTATTTTGTTTTCATTATGTGTTCATTTTCAGTTGTTGTTTTTTTGTATCATTTTATGTTTATCTTTATGCATTAATACAGGCAGTATTATTTGTGATACCGAAAACAGTACTATTTTTATATTTGATCTCATTGTTTTTCAAATTAGACAGTTTAAGTATTTAAATGCTTCTTGTTACTTCTTTTTTATGATATATATTTCTGTGTTTTGAGAATCTAACTATAACTTTACAATTTGTATTGATATCATTGTTAAACAAGATCCTAAGGATTCTTACACAGTTTATTTCATATCTGTGGCATTCATCATCAGATACAAAACACTCTGATACTAAGATACAAACACTCCTTACCATGAGTACATGTCTTGAAAAGGCATTTCTTTGACGAGTTAATATAGACTGTTCATGTCCACAGGTTTTGACGGTTAAAAACCTTGATGAGACGACCCCCATCCCAAATAAGGTTATGTGACGTAACAGGTTTAAATGAGCCATAAGCGGTCCAATCGAGCAGGGCTATTTACACGAACATTTTCATCTATATCAGTTTTGCGTGGATTGCAATGGGACAGTTTATTATATGAAGCTTAATAATTAATCTTTCCTGTAACGCCAAAAGTCCTGTTTTTCTTTTAACAAAATCTACATTTACATCAATAAAATCAAAAGTGGACTTGAACTGGTTCACATACTGTATTGTATTTTTTTTTCGAATTAATAATTGTTGAACTGTTGAACGTCAATAACCATTAAAATAAAGATGAAACATATTTAACACACAGCGTTTTATTTAACTTCTTTATGTTGAAAGCACCATTATTAAATATCAACATATCAATGTTTGACCATTCATTGGTATTTGTATATACCGTCATTTCGTTTTTGGTATTGCATTTAACAAAACAAAACACAAAAATCAACAAAATTTATATTTGTAAAATGTATAAATAATTAACAACACACAAATCTTATTTCCCTGTTCTTATTTCATTTCATTCTTCATACTAAGAAAATCAATGTTTCAAACATGAAACGAAGTGTTTGGTCCCGTTTACCGTTCTTGATTTGATAAAACGGTTAACGAAAAACGAGTAGCGCTGCGCTGCTGCCTTGGAAAGATAACCTATTAATCACTTTTTGCTCGTATTTCTCTCCCTTACATAAGAATAAATCACGAGTTTCCCTCAGCATGGCTTCTTTTTGGGAAGGAAAAAACAGGCCGTTAGGGAAGAAGACGTAGATATTTTAAGGAAGTTTTTTTATGGTATTGTATTTTTCTAAATTGAAATGATTATAATCTTGACATCTAAATGTTCACCAAAGTACCAGTATTTTTATGTCGATCTGGCCGAATAGATTGGGCTATAATTAGCCTCTTTAGACACTTCTAGTTCTTTTTTCCCATATACTTTGTAAATGCAGTACTTATTTTACAAAAAACTTGTTTTAGTCCTATTATCAGAGGGAGGTCCTGACCTTACATTTAAGAGCTGTAATATCGCCTCCACTGGGTCCGGCATTCCTATTATTAATACCCCTTAGACTCGCACAACGTTTTAAGGAGAAAACTCATCAGTGGCTGCTACCAAATTGCCCCCGATGTTTTACTTTTTAAGTCACCTTACATAATATAATGTTAAAGTTGTATTAGACCTGTCAATATTGAAAGAAAGAACAGGGCAAAAGGAGAATTAAAAAATACAAGAGATGTGTTTGTCAGAAACACAATGCCCCCTACTGCGCCGCTTTGAAATAAAATTTCCATATATCATTTGGCAGGTTTAGAAATTATCTCCCTTTAAAAGCTTATTTCTTCCCTTGGATTGTGTTTTTGACCTTTGACCTTGAAGAATGACCTTGACCTTTCACCACTCAATATGTGCAGCTCCATGAGATACACACGCATGCCAAATATCAAGTTGGTATCTTCAATATTGCAAAAGTAATGGCCAAAGTTAAAGTTTTCGGACGCACAGACTGACGGACTGACGGACAGTTCAACTGCTGTATGCCGCCCTACCGGGGGCATAAAAAGTTTAAATCTTATGGAATAGCCAAGTGCAAGGCGTCTAATAAATAATTCCAATTAGTTTGATTGAGAACAAACACACATAACATTAACAACTGCACGGTGATATGTCAAGTGATTTTAGCTCTTAAACGAGAGTTATAACCAAACATTTCATATGAAAATAAGCCTATTTAATTAACTTCTTATACAACATATTTGTTATATAATGTTTCACAAAGAGGGCTCGAGATTAAGTCAATACTAACAAAATATTTACCTGCCAATGATATTAAAACACGGCATAATTTTTTGGACTTTTTATACGTTGCATAACAAAAGAAGACGAATATATCATGCGTCACGCCTAGGGGTAAAATGCCCTTTAACAATAATATCAAGGGGTAAAATATCATTTAACAATTATATCAGGGGGTAAAATACACTTTAACATATCAGGGGGGGGGGGTAAAAAGAACTTTAACAGTCATATCTGGGAATAAAATACCCTTTAACAATAACATCAGGGGAAAAACAACCTTATATATTATGTGAAGTTGGAATAAGACATCAATTTGGGAATAGATTGTGTTTTTTCAACAGTGCATAATAAGAAGTTTTACATGTTGCATTTATTTAGTTTGACAAATTCTAAATGAAAAAAGATACTTGCATATATAATAGCATCATTTATATTGATTTTACAACAAAACTGGTTATTATTTTTTTAAATCCTCATGAAATGAAACTGTGACCATGCGGCAGTTCAAAAATACAGTTTAAATAATTAAACAACAATCACTGTTGATGAAAAAGTCATGGAAAATTGCTCATTAAGCTTGAAGTTAAGATAAAATATTACAAGAATAAACTCAGATCATGAAGTGAATAGTTTTGTATGAGAAAATCACCCAAAAAGATGTCCATTCCCAGTCTGATGTCTAATTCCCAATTCACATAATACAGTGTCCTTTAATCATTATATCAGGGGAAAAAATACCCTTTAACAATAATATCAGAGGAAAAAATACCCTTTAACAAAAGTATCAGGGGAAAATATACCCTTAAACAATAATATCAGGGGAAAAAATACCCTTAACATTAATATCAGGGGGAAAAATACCCTTAACAATAATATCAGGGAGTAAAATACCCTTTAACAATCGTACCAAGGGGTAAAATACCCTTTAACATAAATATCACAAGATAAAACACCCTTTATCAATAATATCAGGGGGTAAAATACCCTTTAACAATAATATCAGGGGATAAAACACCCTTTAACAATAACATCAGGGGACAAAATACCCTTTAACAATTATCTTAGGTGAAAAAAATACCCTTAAATAATAATACCACGGGTAAAATACCCTTTATCAATATACCAGGGGGTAAAACACCCTTTAACAATAATATCAGGGGAAAAAAAACTTTAACAACAATATCAGGGAAAAAAATACCCTTTAACAAAAATATCAGGGGAAAAAATACCCTTTTACAATAATATCAGGGGAAAATATACCTTTTAACAATAATATCAGGGGGTAAAATACCCTTTAACAATAATATCAGTGGGTGAAATAACCTAAGACTAAATCCTTCTCTGAAGCGTCTTCTTCTTCCAATACAGGACTCCTTCTAAATAGAAGATTGTGTGCCGGCACTTAATGGTTAAGGGGTGAAAACTGTACAAAGGTGCTAAGTTGGGTGTTAATTTAAAATTATTTACATTGTAAGTGTCTACATGTGGATAAGGGGGACAATGACAGCCACAGGAGTAAGGGTTTTAAAAACTTCTTATTTTGCTGCCTCATGTATATGGGGAGGTAGTGAATTCAATTGGATAACTGTTCTTGGGTAGAATGATAATTTTTAAGTCTTTTGAGGTTTGTATGTGTCTAAAGCAACGGATAATGCTGAGTCTGGATTGATGGTTGACAGGAACAAGAAGATTATCAGGAGATGGCAACTACATGATGGTTAATTTTATATAGCATGAGACGGAATTTTGTTCTGCAGTGTTTAAAGTGTGGGTCAATTGATCATATTAGCTACTGAGCTTGTGTTGTGATCTGTTTGTAATGAATATGGCTGCAAGTCTTTGTACTTTTTCCAGTTGATTTATTTGAGCTTTTGTATGTGGGTCCCAGAAGTGGAGGAGTATTCTAATTTAGGCCTTACTATTGCTTTGTAAGCATGATCTTTAACTTTTGATGAGGTAATTTTTAGGTTGCGGCGAAGAAATCCTAGTGCCTGGTTTGCATTATTAACGATTGAATTAATATGTTTTTGCAGTTTGAGGTTACTCTGGAGTGTTTAATGATAAGATGATAGGGTTTTTTTGCTGGTGATAATATGTATTCTGTATGTAGGAAAGGCTTTTTAAGTAGAAAGATCCAGTAATACATACTAACTTGTTTACTTGTTTCTGTAGAGTTTTTATCAGAAGAATATATTTTTGTGAGCAGATGAGAGTTGAAATTATTGTTGATAACAAATTATTTTATTTTTTTCACAAGTTGAGAAAAAAGAAGGTAGTGAGCAGTCTGAGTAGTTTTTCATTTAATTGGTTTATTTGTGGACAGAGTAGAAAAGATTAAATAGATTTTAGAAGGGATTTATTACTTTATCAAAACAATGATATCAAAGGACGTCACTCTTGTGTTGTTGTTGTTGAAGTTTCCCTCGAAAACAGCACCGTCCTGTTAATACCTACAACTACCTAAACAGGGTGTATAAGGAAGCTTTGCTTCTTGTAATCAATAGCTCTGTGTAGAACTATTCATTCTCCCATTAGACTAGCCAACAAGAGCTGTCCCAAGACTTGACTATTCTTCTTCTATAATAGTGTAAATTTCAAGTATTCAAAATAATAATATCAAAGGTAGAAAACTGTGCAAGAAGATCGATTATGAGTAATCTCCCAAATACAGCAGCGCAGAACCACTCATTTTTCGTTTTACCAAACCAAAAACAGTAAACAGGACCGGATACTTCGTTTCAATTTTAAAAAATTGATTTTTGTAGAATTAAAATCAAAACTACCTATGAATAGGTAAATATGTTTTGAGCTTTGTTTTATAATTTGTTAAACAAAAAAAACGATTTAAAAAAGTTAATTTTACTTTTCATATTTTGTTTTCGTTTCAGTTATTAGGAAATCTGAATATGTACTAATATGCATTGATTTTCCAGTTTCGTTTAGTCAAATGCAAAACAAACAAGCAAATTNGTAACTTCCAGCTGGCCACTTAACAAATTCCCAACAGAACTTACAGAAGCAGAACTTTTCTGGCTGGCAACTTTGCCGACTTGAGTAGTTGCGCTGCTACCTGCTGCTAATACATCAACATGATGCTTACGGTTTACATGTTGTATAAGATTGGTGGTTGCACCGGATTTGGGGTATGCAAGGTCCGTGAAACATAACTTGCATGTGGCTTTATCGGGAGGGCCACCATCCCGAAATCCAAAGTATTTCCAAACTTTAGATTTAAGTTTTTTTGGCGCATTTGTTAATTTCACGTTTTCGGCAACGACTCGTTCGGCCATTTTGACGCTTTTGCCGAAAGTAAACCGTAACGCGCTTATTGATTAGGTGACTAGAGTAATAAGTAGCCAATGGCGCGCGTCGTTATTAAAGGTAAAGATAAAACCTACTTCCCGTATCAAATAGTCAGAATACAGCGAGCTTTACGTATCTATGTATATATATGTCTATATGTTAAAGAATCGAATCGAATTTGTTAGGTTTGGTATCAAAATCGAATCGACGCATTTCGAACCGATTTTCGATGAATCGGATCGAATCGAAGCAGCTCTAATGTATATGGGGAGGTAGTGAATTCCATTGGATAACTGTTCTTGGGTAGAATGATTTTTTTTAAGTCTTTTGAGGTTTGTATGTGTCTAAAGCAACGGATACTGCTGAGTCTGGATTGATGGTTGACAGGAACAAGAAGATTATCAGGAGATGGCAATTACATGGTGGATAATTTTATATAGCATGATGAGACGGAATTTTGTTTCTGCAGTGTTTAAAGTGTGGGTCAATTGATCATATTAGCTACTGAGCTTTTGTTGTGATCTGTTTGTAACGAATATGGCTGCACGTCTTTGTACTTTTTCCAGTTGATTTATTTGAGCTTTTGTATGTGGGTCCCAGAAGTAGAGGAGTATTCTAATTTAGGCCTAACTATTGCTTTGTAAGCATGATCTTTAACTTTTGATGAGGTAATTTTTAGGTTGCGGCGAAGAAATCCTTATAGTGCCTGGTTTGCATTATTAGCGATTGAATTAATATGTTTTTGCAGTTTGAGGTTACTTTGGAGAGTTTAATGATAAGATGATAGGTTTTTTTTGCTGGTGATAATATGTATTTTATATGCAGGAAAGGCTTTTTAAATAGAAAGATCCAGTAATACATACTAACTTGTTAACTTGTTTCTGTAGAGTTTTTATCAGAGGAATATATTTTTGTGAGCAGATGAGAGTTGAAATTATTGTTGATAACAAATTATTTTATTTTTTTCACAAGTTGAGAAAAAAGAAGGTAGTGAGCAGTCTGAGTAGTTTTTCATTTAATTGGTTTATTTGTGGACAGAGTAGAAAAGATTAAATAGATTTTAGAAGGGATTTATTACTTTATCAAAACAATGATATCAAAGGACGTCACTCTTGTGTTGTTGTTGTTGAAGTTTCCCTCGAAAACAGCACCGTCCTGTTAATACCTACAACTACCTAAACAGGGTGTATAAGGAAGCTTTGCTTCTTGTAATCAATAGCTCTGTGTAGAACTATTCATTCTCCCATTAGACTAGCCAACAAGAGCTGTCCCAAGACTTGACTATTCTTCTTCTATAATAGTGTAAATTTCAAGTATTCAAAATAATAATATCAAAGGTAGAAAACTGTGCAAGAAGATCAATTATGAGTTATTTCCCAAATACAGCAGCGCAGAACCACTCATTTTTCGTTTTACCAAACCAAAAAACAGTAAACAGGACTGGATACTTTGTTTCAATTTTAAACAAGGCTTGTCACCATAGGATGACATATGCCCCCCTTTTCCATATTTTTCTCAACCTAAACGCAAAGTGTTTTTCCACAATTTTTGATACCTAAACGCAAAGTGTGACGGAATTTCAGACGGACAGACAGACAGACGGACGGACGGACAGTGCGATCACTATATGCCCACCTTCGGGGGCATAAAAATTGATTTTTTGTAGAATTAAAATCAAAACTACCTATGAATAGGTAAATATGTTTTGAGCTTTGTTTTATAATTTGTTAAACAAAAAAAACGATATAAAAAAGTTAATTTTACTTTTCATATTTTGTTTTCGTTTCAGTTATGAGGAAATCTGAATATGTACTAATATGCATTGATTTTCGGGTTTCGTTTAGTCAAATGCAAAACAAAAAACGAAAAGACGGTATATTTTCCAGTTACCGTGTATCGAGCAGTTACGGAAACGAGTAACAAAGTTTCTGAACTAATGCAAACAATACAACAATAAACCATTTACCTTTGAAGATTTATTTAATTCCGGTTATATCCATGTCAAAATTATTTATTTACAGCGTGTTTAACTACGCAAAACGATAGTTCCATACACACCCGCAATAACATTGACTATGCGCGTGGTTACCTAGTATCGAGACGCCACACCGGCATTAGGCCAACAAAACTTAACAAGGGACAAAATTGTCACAAAACCAGGTTTTCAAAAAAAAAGTATGATAAAGGGAGACAACTGCAACTCAAAATGTGAATTGCTACTGATTGTTCATCACAATTACCCCCCTTGTTTCAAAAATCAATCTATTTTTAGTTGTGGCGACCTTGACCTTGGAGATATCTACGTAATTCTTTCGCGCGACACACCGTACATTGATGGTGAACAAATGTGCAAAATGATTATAAAATCTGAAATAAATGACATAGTTATGGTCCGGACAAGCTCATTTATGGCCATTTTTGACCTTTGAACTCAAAGTGTGACCTTGACCTTGGAGATATTGACGTAATTCTTTCGGGCGACACACCGTCCAATGATTGTGAACAAATGTGCCAAATGATTTTAAAATCTGACAATGAATGACATAGTTATGGCCCAGACAAGCTCATTTATGGCCATTTTTGACCTTTGAACTCAAAGTGTGACCTTGACCTTGGAGATATTGACGTAATTCTTTCGCGCGACACACCGTCCAATGATGGTGAACATATGTGCCAAATGATTTCAAAATCCCTTGATGAACGACATAGTTATGGCCCGGACAAGCTCATTTATGGCCATTTTTGACCTTTGACCTCAAAGTGTGACCTTGACCTTGGAGATATTGACGTAATTCTTTCGCGCGACACACCGTCCAATGATGGTGAACATATGTGCCAAATGATTTCAAAATCCCTTGATGAACGACATAGTTATGGCCCGGACAAGCTCATTTATGGCCATTTTTGACCTTTGACCTCAAAGTGTGACCTTGACCTTGGAGATATTGACGTAATTCTTTCGCGCGACACACCGTCCAATGATGGTGAACATATGTGCCAAATGATTTCAAAATCCCTTGATGAACGACATAGTTATGGCCCGGACAAGCTCATTTATGGCCATTTTTGACCTTTGACCTCAAAGTGTGACCTTGACCTTGGAGATATTGACGTAATTCTTTCGCGCGACACACCGTCCAATGATGGTGAACATATGTGCCAAATGATTTCAAAATCCCTTGATGAACGACATAGTTATGGCCCGGACAAGCTCATTTATGGCCATTTTTGACCTTTGACCTCAAAGTGTGACCTTGACCTTGGAGATATTGACGTAATTCTTTCGCGCGACACACCGTCCAATGATGGTGAACATATGTGCCAAATGATTTCAAAATCCCTTGATGAACGACATAGTTATGGCCCGGACAAGCTCATTTATGGCCATTTTTGACCTTTGACCTCAAAGTGTGACCTTGACCTTGGAGATATTGACGTAATTCTTTCGCGCGACACACCGTCCAATGATGGTGAACATATGTGCCAAATGATTTCAAAATCCCTTGATGAACGACATAGTTATGGCCCGGACAAGCTCATTTATGGCCATTTTTGACCTTTGACCTCAAAGTGTGACCTTGACCTTGGAGATATTGACGTAATTCTTTCGCGCGACACACCGTCCAATGATGGTGAACAAATGTGCCAAATGATTTTAAAATCTGACAATGAATGACATAGTTATGGCCCGGACAAGCTCATTTATGGCCATTTTTGACCTTTGAACTCAAAGTGTGACCTTGACCTTGGAGATATTGACTTAATTCTTTCGGGCGACACACCGTCCAATGATGGAGAACAAATGTGCCAAATGATTTTAAAATCTGACAATGAATGACATAGTTATGGCCCGGACAAGCTCATTTATGGCCATTTTTCACCTTTGAACTCAAAGTGTGACCTTGACCTTGGAGATATTGACGTAATTCTTGTGCGCGACACACCGTCCAATGATGAAGAACAAATGTGCCAAATGATTTTAAAATCTGACAATGAACAACATAGTTATGGCCCGGACAAGCTTGTTCCGCCCGCCCACCAGCTCGCCAGCCAGCCAGCCAGCCCGCCAGCCCGCCTGCATTCGCCAATCTAATAACCAGTTTTTTCTTTCGAAAAACCTGGTTAAAAATATAAATTACTGAACTATCAAAAGATTTGATGTAATAAACTTCCAATCGGAACGAGGGTATTTGCACTGAACACGGGCATATCGCCTTACGCGATATTTTGTTGTACAATGGTTATTAAAATACATGTTATACATTGAATCAAATCCAATGATTGTAAACAAAAGCAGACATTTCAATTGGTATCATAATTTAACGTTACTGTAGATCCAGAGCTCCAGAAAAAGATGCGTATCTGCGTATTTTGACATTTAAAAAATAAAAGAATGCATTAAAAATCGGCCCAGTATCTAACATTATGCAACACAAATCTTGTTACATATTTTTAATCTATGAAAGTGCGTTACTGGTTAAACCAATAATCCAATTGAGTTTTTAGTGTAAGTTAACATTACTTTGAATCAAAGTAAGTCAATCAAATGAAGCTTGAAATCAAAATAGCGGCCCATTGTGTTTGTGGATAAAACAAGCAAATTCGTTGAATTGATATCCCCGCCTAACTAGAGCTTTGTCACAGAAAAAAGCATTTTTTCAAGATACAAAGGGCCATAACTCTGTTATTAACCGGTGGTGTACAATGCCATTTGGTGTGCATCATTCTCTTATCCATATATATACTCATATCAAGTTTCAATGAAATCCGCCTCAGCACTTTCAAGATATGGCTCCAGACACTAAAGTGCCTATAGTAAAAAGCATTTTTTCAAGATACAAGGGCCATAACTCCGTTATTAACAGAAGGTGTACAATGCCATATTGTGTGCATCATCCTCTTATCCATATATATACTCATACCAAGTTTCAATGAAATCCGCCAAAGCACTTCCAAGATATGGCTCCGGACACAAAAGCGCCTATAGTAAAAAGCTTTTATTCAAGCTACAAAGGGCCATAACTCCGTTATTAACAGATGGTGTACAATGCCATTTGGTGTGAATCATCCTCTTATCCATATATATATACTCATACCAAGTTTCAAAGAAATCTGCCAAAGCACTTCCAAGATATGGCTCCGGACACAAAAGTGCCAGACAGACAGCCGGACGGAAGGACGGACGGACAACGCCAAAACAATAGCCGCCGCCTCTGGCGGGGGATAAAAAGGAACGTTCATGTACTACATTAACTCCAAAACACATACACACCAACCCCTATACACCTCACAAACACATACACACCGACCCTAACATACCGTGCAAACACATACATACCACCCCCTTCATACCCGCAAACACATGCACACCACCCCCTACATACCTCGCTAACACATACACATCACCACCTACATACCTCACAAACACATACACACCACCCTCTCATTACCTCGCAAACACATACACACCACCCCCTCATTACCTCGCAAACACATACACACCACCCTCTCATTACCTTGCAAACACATACACACAACCCTCTACATCCCTGGCAAACACATACACAATATCCTCTACATCCTTTGCAAACACATACACACCACCCCTACAAACTCACAAACACATACATCCCACCCCATAATTACCATACAAACACATACACAAAACCCCCTCATTACCTCACAAAAACATACACACCACCCCCTACATACCTAACAAAACCATACACACCACCCTCTACATACCTCACAAACACATACACACCACCCTCTACATACCTCGGAAACACATACACACCACTCTCTACATACCTCGCAAACACATACACACTACACTCTACATACCTCACAAACACATACACACTACACTCTCTATACCTCACAAACACATACACATCACTCTCTACATACCTCACAAACACATACACATCAATCTCTACATACCTCACAAACACATACACATCACTCTCTATACCTCACAAACACATACACATCACTCTCTACATACCTCACAAACACATACACATCACTCTCTACATACCTCGCAATCACAAACATATTACACTATCCATACCTCACACACAAATACACATCACTCTCTACATACCTCACAAACACATTACACTCTACATACCTCACAAACACATACACACTACTCTATACATACCTCACAAACACATCACTCTCTACATACCTGACAAAAACATACACACTACACTCTCGATATCTCACAAACACATACACACTACACTCTACATACCTCTCAAACACATACACACTACCCTCTTCAGACATCACAAACACATACACATCACTCTATCCATACCTCGCAAACACATACACATCACTCTCTACATATCTCACAAACACATACACACTACACTCTACATACCTGACAAACACATACACACTACACCCTCAATACCTCACAAACACATACACACTACACTCTACATACCTCACAAACACATACACATCACTCTCTACATACCTCACAAACACATACACATCACTCTCTACATACCTCACAAACACATACATACTACACTCTCCATATCTCACGAACACATACACACTACACTCTACATACCTCTCAAACACATACACTCCACCCTCTACATACATCACAAACACATACACATCACTCTCTCCAAACCTTGCTAACACATACACATCACTCTCTCCATACCTCGTAAACACATACACACTACACTCTCCATACCTCACAAACACATACACACTAAACTCTCCATACCTCACAAACACATACACATCACTCTCTACATACCTCACAAACACATACACATCACTCTCTACATACCTCACTAACACATACACACTACACTCTCAGTACCTCGCAAACAAATACACATCAATCTCTACATACCTCAAAAACACATACACACTATACTCTACATACCTCACAAACACATACACACAACCCTCTACATACATCACAAACACATAAACATCACTCTCTCCATACCTCGCAAACACATACACATCACTCTCTACATACCTCACAAACACATACACACTACACTCTACATACCTCACAAACACATACACACTACACTCTCCATACCTCCCAAACACATACACATCACTCTAAATACCTCACAAACACATACACATCACTCTCTACATACCTCATAAACACAAACACACTACACTCTACATACCTCACAAACACATACACACTACACTCTACATACCTCACAAACACATAAACACTACACTCTACATACCTCACAAACACATACACATCACTCTCTACATACCTCGCAAGCACATACACACTACAATCTCCATACCTCACACACATACACATCACTCTCTACATACCTCACAAACACATACACACTACACTCTACATACCTCACAAACATGTACACACTACACTCTCCATACCTCGCGAACAAATACACAACACTCTCTACATACCTCACAAACACATACACACCACCCTCTCCATATCTCACAAACACATACACACTAAACTCTCCATACATCACAAACACATACACACTACACTCTCCATACCTCACAAACACATACACATCACACTCTCCATACCTCACAAACTCATACACACTACATACCTCACAAACACATACATACTACACTCTACATACCTCACAAACACATACACACTACACTCTACATACCTCACAAACACATACACACTACACCCGCAATACCTCACAAACACATACACACTACACTCTCCATACCTCACAAACACATACACACTACAATCTCTATACCTCACCAACACATACACATCACCCTCTACATACCTCACAATCACATACACATCACTCTCTACATACCTCGCAAACACATACACATCACTCTCTACATACCAAACAAACACATACACACTTCACTCTACATACCTCACAAACACATACACACTAAACTCTACATACCTCGCAAACACATACACATCACTCTCTCCATACCTCACAAACACATACACATCACTCTATACATACCTAGCAACCACATACACATCACTCTCTACATACATCGCAAACACATACACATCACCCTCACCATACCTCACAAACACATACA
>VMBQ01006569.1:0-54791 GCA_007657795.1 Dreissena rostriformis | reverse complement strand
GAGTTCTGTTTGGAAGTTTCCGCAAAACTAACAGAGGCTATGCATTCCTCATGATGTACTTTCTGCCTTTCTGATGATAATTTATTTCCCTTTTTGAAACATGTTTCTCTCCTTTTAATGTTCTTTCTATAGCTACACTTTCTCTCAATATTTTTGCTTCCCTCCATGTTAACCACTTACTTGCAACAATTGTTTTGAAAGACAATGGACTGTGCAGAGTGTTTTTATCAAAAAGTAGGGTCTTATCAGTGGAATGCAATGCCACATGGCAGGTCTGGACATTGTATTTAGATTTGTTATTAGTTCTTCTTTGCATGCTTATTGTTGACATTGTTAAGGCTTAAGGATTTACCTCCCTTATACCAATATGAAAGAAGTAGAGTTTGTGTGTGTGTGTTTGTGTGTGTCTCTCTCTCTCTCTCTCTCTCTCTCTCTCTCTCTCTCTCTCTCTCTCTCTCTCNTTAGACTTGAGAAATTCAAAACTTCTTCATGTTATCACATAGGGTCCGATTAGACTTGAGAAATTCAAAACTTCTTCATGTTATCACATAGGGTCCGATTAGACTTGAGAAATTCAAAACTTCTTCATGTTATCACATAGGGTCCGATTAGACTTGAGAAATTCAAAACTTCTTCATGTTATCACATAGGGTCCGATTAGACTTGAGAAATTCAAAACTTCTTCATGTTATCACATAGGGTCCGATTAGACTTGAGAAATTCAAAACTTCTTCATGTTATCACATAGGGTCCGATTAGACTTGAGAAATTCAAAACTTCTTCATGTTATCACATAGGGTCCGATTAGACTTGAGAAATTCAAAACTTCTTCATGTTATCACATAGGGTCCGATTAGACTTGAGAAATTCAAAACTTCTTCATGTTATCACATAGGGTCCGATTAGACTTGAGAAATTCAAAACTTCTTCATGTTATCACATAGGGTCCGATTAGACTTGAGAAATTCAAAACTTCTTCATGTTATCACATAGGGTCCGATTAGACTTGAGAAATTCAAAACTTCTTCATGTTATCACATAGGGTCCGATTAGACTTGAGAAATTCAAAACTTCTTCATGTTATCACATAGGGTCCGATTAGACTTGAGAAATTCAAAACTTCTTCATGTTATCACATAGGGTCCGATTAGACTTGAGAAATTCAAAACTTCTTCATGTTATCACATAGGGTCCGATTAGACTTGAGAAATTCAAAACTTCTTCATGTTATCACATAGGGTCCGATTAGACTTGAGAAATTCAAAACTTCTTCATGTTATCACATAGGGTCCGATTAGACTTGAGAAATTCAAAACTTCTTCATGTTATCACATAGGGTCCGATTAGACTTGAGAAATTCAAAACTTCTTCATGTTATCACATAGGGTCCGATTAGACTTGAGAAATTCAAAACTTCTTCATGTTATCACATAGGGTCCGATTAGACTTGAGAAATTCAAAACTTCTTCATGTTATCACATAGGGTCCGATTAGACTTGAGAAATTCAAAACTTCTTCATGTTATCACATAGGGTCCGATTAGACTTGAGAAATTCAAAACTTCTTCATGTTATCACATAGGGTCCGATTAGACTTGAGAAATTCAAAACTTCTTCATGTTATCACATAGGGTCCGATTAGACTTGAGAAATTCAAAACTTCTTCATGTTATCACATAGGGTCCGATTAGACTTGAGAAATTCAAAACTTCTTCATGTTATCACATAGGGTCCGATTAGACTTGAGAAATTCAAAACTTCTTCAT
Organism: Dreissena rostriformis; assembly: GCA_007657795.1. Taxonomy (NCBI): domain Eukaryota; kingdom Metazoa; phylum Mollusca; class Bivalvia; order Myida; family Dreissenidae; genus Dreissena; species Dreissena rostriformis. Next base: position 53,026 of record VMBQ01006569.1, on the reverse strand, counting down.
GTTATCACATAGGGTCCGATTAGACTTGAGAAATTCAAAACTTCTTCATGTTATCACATAGGGTCCGATTAGACTTGAGAAATTCAAAACTTCTTCATGTTATCACATAGGGTCCGATTAGACTTGAGAAATTCAAAACTTCTTCATGTTATCACATAGGGTCCGATTAGACTTGAGAAATTCAAAACTTCTTCATGTTATCACATAGGGTCCGATTAGACTTGAGAAATTCAAAACTTCTTCATGTTATCACATAGGGTCCGATTAGACTTGAGAAATTCAAAACTTCTTCATGTTATCACATAGGGTCCGATTAGACTTGAGAAATTCAAAACTTCTTCATGTTATCACATAGGGTCCGATTAGACTTGAGAAATTCAAAACTTCTTCATGTTATCACATAGGGTCCGATTAGACTTGAGAAATTCAAAACTTCTTCATGTTATCACATAGGGTCCGATTAGACTTGAGAAATTCAAAACTTCTTCATGTTATCACATAGGGTCCGATTAGACTTGAGAAATTCAAAACTTCTTCATGTTATCACATAGGGTCCGATTAGACTTGAGAAATTCAAAACTTCTTCATGTTATCACATAGGGTCCGATTAGACTTGAGAAATTCAAAACTTCTTCATGTTATCACATAGGGTCCGATTAGACTTGAGAAATTCAAAACTTCTTCATGTTATCACATAGGGTCCGATTAGACTTGAGAAATTCAAAACTTCTTCATGTTATCACATAGGGTCCGATTAGACTTGAGAAATTCAAAACTTCTTCATGTTATCACATAGGGTCCGATTAGACTTGAGAAATTCAAAACTTCTTCATGTTATCACATAGGGTCCGATTAGACTTGAGAAATTCAAAACTTCTTCATGTTATCACATAGGGTCCGATTAGACTTGAGAAATTCAAAACTTCTTCATGTTATCACATAGGGTCCGATTAGACTTGAGAAATTCAAAACTTCTTCATGTTATCACATAGGGTCCGATTAGACTTGAGAAATTCAAAACTTCTTCATGTTATCACATAGGGTCCGATTAGACTTGAGAAATTCAAAACTTCTTCATGTTATCACATAGGGTCCGATTAGACTTGAGAAATTCAAAACTTCTTCATGTTATCACATAGGGTCCGATTAGACTTGAGAAATTCAAAACTTCTTCATGTTATCACATAGGGTCCGATTAGACTTGAGAAATTCAAAACTTCTTCATGTTATCACATAGGGTCCGATTAGACTTGAGAAATTCAAAACTTCTTCATGTTATCACATAGGGTCCGATTAGACTTGAGAAATTCAAAACTTCTTCATGTTATCACATAGGGTCCGATTAGACTTGAGAAATTCAAAACTTCTTCATGTTATCACATAGGGTCCGATTAGACTTGAGAAATTCAAAACTTCTTCATGTTATCACATAGGGTCCGATTAGACTTGAGAAATTCAAAACTTCTTCATGTTATCACATAGGGTCCGATTAGACTTGAGAAATTCAAAACTTCTTCATGTTATCACATAGGGTCCGATTAGACTTGAGAAATTCAAAACTTCTTCATGTTATCACATAGGGTCCGATTAGACTTGAGAAATTCAAAACTTCTTCATGTTATCACATAGGGTCCGATTAGACTTGAGAAATTCAAAACTTCTTCATGTTATCACATAGGGTCCGATTAGACTTGAGAAATTCAAAACTTCTTCATGTTATCACATAGGGTCCGATTAGACTTGAGAAATTCAAAACTTCTTCATGTTATCACATAGGGTCCGATTAGACTTGAGAAATTCAAAACTTCTTCATGTTATCACATAGGGTCCGATTAGACTTGAGAAATTCAAAACTTCTTCATGTTATCACATAGGGTCCGATTAGACTTGAGAAATTCAAAACTTCTTCATGTTATCACATAGGGTCCGATTAGACTTGAGAAATTCAAAACTTCTTCATGTTATCACATAGGGTCCGATTAGACTTGAGAAATTCAAAACTTCTTCATGTTATCACATAGGGTCCGATTAGACTTGAGAAATTCAAAACTTCTTCATGTTATCACATAGGGTCCGATTAGACTTGAGAAATTCAAAACTTCTTCATGTTATCACATAGGGTCCGATTAGACTTGAGAAATTCAAAACTTCTTCATGTTATCACATAGGGTCCGATTAGACTTGAGAAATTCAAAACTTCTTCATGTTATCACATAGGGTCCGATTAGACTTGAGAAATTCAAAACTTCTTCATGTTATCACATAGGGTCCGATTAGACTTGAGAAATTCAAAACTTCTTCATGTTATCACATAGGGTCCGATTAGACTTGAGAAATTCAAAACTTCTTCATGTTATCACATAGGGTCCGATTAGACTTGAGAAATTCAAAACTTCTTCATGTTATCACATAGGGTCCGATTAGACTTGAGAAATTCAAAACTTCTTCATGTTATCACATAGGGTCCGATTAGACTTGAGAAATTCAAAACTTCTTCATGTTATCACATAGGGTCCGATTAGACTTGAGAAATTCAAAACTTCTTCATGTTATCACATAGGGTCCGATTAGACTTGAGAAATTCAAAACTTCTTCATGTTATCACATAGGGTCCGATTAGACTTGAGAAATTCAAAACTTCTTCATGTTATCACATAGGGTCCGATTAGACTTGAGAAATTCAAAACTTCTTCATGTTATCACATAGGGTCCGATTAGACTTGAGAAATTCAAAACTTCTTCATGTTATCACATAGGGTCCGATTAGACTTGAGAAATTCAAAACTTCTTCATGTTATCACATAGGGTCCGATTAGACTTGAGAAATTCAAAACTTCTTCATGTTATCACATAGGGTCCGATTAGACTTGAGAAATTCAAAACTTCTTCATGTTATCACATAGGGTCCGATTAGACTTGAGAAATTCAAAACTTCTTCATGTTATCACATAGGGTCCGATTAGACTTGAGAAATTCAAAACTTCTTCATGTTATCACATAGGGTCCGATTAGACTTGAGAAATTCAAAACTTCTTCATGTTATCACATAGGGTCCGATTAGACTTGAGAAATTCAAAACTTCTTCATGTTATCACATAGGGTCCGATTAGACTTGAGAAATTCAAAACTTCTTCATGTTATCACATAGGGTCCGATTAGACTTGAGAAATTCAAAACTTCTTCATGTTATCACATAGGGTCCGATTAGACTTGAGAAATTCAAAACTTCTTCATGTTATCACATAGGGTCCGATTAGACTTGAGAAATTCAAAACTTCTTCATGTTATCACATAGGGTCCGATTAGACTTGAGAAATTCAAAACTTCTTCATGTTATCACATAGGGTCCGATTAGACTTGAGAAATTCAAAACTTCTTCATGTTATCACATAGGGTCCGATTAGACTTGAGAAATTCAAAACTTCTTCATGTTATCACATAGGGTCCGATTAGACTTGAGAAATTCAAAACTTCTTCATGTTATCACATAGGGTCCGATTAGACTTGAGAAATTCAAAACTTCTTCATGTTATCACATAGGGTCCGATTAGACTTGAGAAATTCAAAACTTCTTCATGTTATCACATAGGGTCCGATTAGACTTGAGAAATTCAAAACTTCTTCATGTTATCACATAGGGTCCGATTAGACTTGAGAAATTCAAAACTTCTTCATGTTATCACATAGGGTCCGATTAGACTTGAGAAATTCAAAACTTCTTCATGTTATCACATAGGGTCCGATTAGACTTGAGAAATTCAAAACTTCTTCATGTTATCACATAGGGTCCGATTAGACTTGAGAAATTCAAAACTTCTTCATGTTATCACATAGGGTCCGATTAGACTTGAGAAATTCAAAACTTCTTCATGTTATCACATAGGGTCCGATTAGACTTGAGAAATTCAAAACTTCTTCATGTTATCACATAGGGTCCGATTAGACTTGAGAAATTCAAAACTTCTTCATGTTATCACATAGGGTCCGATTAGACTTGAGAAATTCAAAACTTCTTCATGTTATCACATAGGGTCCGATTAGACTTGAGAAATTCAAAACTTCTTCATGTTATCACATAGGGTCCGATTAGACTTGAGAAATTCAAAACTTCTTCATGTTATCACATAGGGTCCGATTAGACTTGAGAAATTCAAAACTTCTTCATGTTATCACATAGGGTCCGATTAGACTTGAGAAATTCAAAACTTCTTCATGTTATCACATAGGGTCCGATTCGAAGCACATGTGAATAATCAACAGGCTGTTTAATGATAGATTGAAGTTAAAGCTGGAATGATAAAGACAATAATGACATAACATAACTATATATATACAAAAATCTGTATGAATGATGCACTCTGACTCTTCTAGAACACATCTAGCTGTGACAGCAGGCAGGACAGCAAACTTTTAATGCAGGGCAACCAATGTGATCATAGGTGTATTGATGTAAATATTTCAAGGCCTGTCTTTATGTACACTTACCTGTTAATTCACATCAAAAACCAAACTTGAATACATGTTCTACTTCAAGTAATTATTTTACGTGATATGCTTAGCAAATCGCTTATTTCAATAAAGTTTAACAAATCATTTTACTTTTGTAAAAGCAAGTTGTTTTGTGAAATTATACAAATAACATAATAATAAACCACCTGAAAAAATTGTACTAACCTTTTTTCTTAGATTTCTTTCCTTTTTCCTTCAAAGTTTTAGCCCATAAGTAGGGGCAGGCCTGCTGCCAAGTTTTCTCGGTCTCAAAAACAACCCAGCCTCTACAGGCACCTTGCTTGGTACTTTCTTATACAAGGCTGACAAATCAAAGAACATTTCTTCATAGTCTTCTCCATGCACTAAGAACATCATATTATAATAGCAGAAGCAAGTGCCTTACATTGTGTCCTGAGAGCTGTGGGTTCTGTGAGGTTCACTTTCATGTGGCGTGACGAGATTGGTACCTTGTCATGGTTAGGTGACTTGGGAAGGGTTTCAGAACTGTACTCAACCACTCCTTTATCTACTGTTAAAAGAGGGGAGTTCTTAAAGTCTTCAGCCAATGTCCTGGAACATGCATGATGATATGCAGAATGTGCTTGCAGGGCCAGTGCCAGTTTCCCCCAGTCGAAACAGGTACATGTGGGCATCTTTCATTGAAGATCGACAGTATACTGCCTACCACTTGATGCGCTGGTTACTGTTAGCACATTTTCTTGCAGCTCTTCCACATTACTAGCTACAGACTCATTGGGAACTCGCTTCAAGCTATGGTCTATGAAGGCCCTGGATTTGTTTAACATAAAGTATGGAAGGCAGTATTTCTTGGAAACCCACTGTATATTCTGTTGCACATACCTGAGGAAAAAAAATAAACAAAATATTCAGAAATCAAATATTAGTTTTATGTAATGTACAAAACACTCATAATAAGAAATGTTTATGANAAAAAAAGTAAAAACCATACCGCTGTATTACATGAATGTTGTTTTAAAATAGAAATTTTAACATGTGACTGTGAACTTGTCTTTAACTAGTTATAGATAACAACCTTTCCAAGGTTAAGATAAAAGTGTCAAAAGGTACATAATTTATCACTCAGCTACGATTTTCATATAATAGAATTTGAAATATATACAAAAATCAAAGAGTCTTTGTAAACTATATCAAATGTGAAGACTGGGGACTTAAGATATCACTCTGACAAGGCTGTCACATATAGAAAATACTTTAACCGTTAAACGTAACCTTGAACTTTAAGATATCAATGCCAAAATCAATTGGGGTCTTCGCTAGTCTTAAGCAACAACTATGCCAAATATGAAGACAAAGGGACAAATATCACTTGGGTAATGTTGTCACATAAAATTGTTAATTTGAACTTGACCATTAAGGTATCAATGCCAACATCATAAGGGGTCTTCCTCTAGTGGTAAGCAACTCGTCTTCTAACAACATTATGTTTGTGCATACATCATTTTGTTATGTGCATTTTTATGACCCCGGTAGGGTGGCATATAGCAGTTGAACTGTAAGGCCGTCCATTTGTCAGTCTGTGTGTCCGTGCGAAAACTTTAACGTTGGTCATAACTTTTGCAATATTGAAGATAGCAACTTGATATTTGGCATGCATGTGTATCTCATGGAGCTGCACATTTTGAGTGGTGAAAGGTCAGGGTCATCCTTCAAGGTCAAAGATCATTTATTTTTTTCAAAGCGGCGCAGTAGGGGGCATTGTGTTTCTGACAAACACATCTCTTGCTCACTTTGTTAAGTGCATTTACTAATTCATTCTGTACTACATCTCTCTGTGTCATCATCGCTCCCATCTACCAAATCTGTCAAATTCATAACAGTTTGAATAATAAGGCAATCTACTGTCTCCTCATTTGCATTGATAGGAATAGCATACTCTGTATCTGCCTTTGACTGGTCATCATCCAAGGTCAACAAGAGAAATATTCTTCAAACAATTCTGACATATTTCTCGTATTTGATTTTTTTATGCTACAGTGTCAGTTTCAACACTCACTTTTCTGAATTGGTCTTATGTCTGAATTGGTCTTACGTCAATGTTGCACTGGCTACCTACCAAGCTCTTTAATGTTGCCACATCCCATTTTCCATCATTGACCTGTAACAAACGAAAATTGCTCATAGATCGCAGCAGCCCCACCCCTCCACAATCTTTTAATTTTGGAAATTCTGTTGTTATCTTTTTGTACACCTTTTGTACGCCCAACCCACAATTTGCTGAGAGCATTTTTTCAGATGAAGTTGAACCGTTTTGTTTGTGTTTGTCAGCTAGACAATAAAATTAAGCAGTCCATGTTCTACATCTACATTAGATGATCTTCTGCTCTGCCGACTAATAAAACCTTGATCTACTTGGTCCAAATAATGATCCCAACTCCCTTGCAACTCTGCCATTTATAGGTGAAGCAGAGTCTGAATAATAAGATCAACAAGTCATTGCAATTTTTATTATGCTCCCCATATATATATATGGGGAGCATATAGTTGCCAGTTTGTCCTTCCTTACTTCCTTCCGTCACACTTTTTTATTAGTTTCTCATNATGCAAGAATATTGAAAGGTAAACACATTAAAATATATTAATTTAACTCAGTTTAATACATAATTAACTCAACAAGAACACTCAAGTTTGTTTGTTTATATTTATTAATGTTTTCCCCATTTGATATTTAATTAAATAAGTCCATTTACTGTGAATACATTGAAAAACTGCTGTTTTTGATAACAGTAAATATTGTTTACTTTGCATCCTCAGTATGTGAAATGTGAAGTTAAACAGGTTTTCATAAAGAAATAGTGTTATGAAGTTCAAGAAATTGTTTATTTTAATGTTTGTTTTATTTTAATGTCTGTTTTAAGGTTTGTCATTGCGTTATGCGCCCGATTCGCGTAGTCAAAATCAGTCGACAGAATTTTCCTCCCCTCTGACTTCGCCTCAATCACACCCCTGGTTATAGATAACAACCTTTCCAAGGTTAAGATAAAAGTGTCAAAAGGTACGTAATTTATCACTCAGCTACAATTTTCATGTAATAGAATTTGAAATATACACAAAAATCAAAGAGTCTTTGTAAACTATATCAAATGTGAAGACTTGGGACTTAAGATATCACTCTGACAAGGCTGTCACATATAGAAAATACTTTAACCATTAAACGTAACCTTGAACTTTAAGATATCAATGCCAAAATCAATTGGGGTCTTCGCTAGTCTTAAGCAACAACTATGCCAAATATGAAAACAAAGGGACAAATATCACTTGGATAATGTTGTCACATAAAATTGTTAATTTGAACTTGACCATTAAGGTATAAATGCCAGCATCATAAGGGGTCTTCCTCTAGTGGTAAGCAACTCGTCTTCTAACAACATTATGTTTGTGTATACATCATTTTGTTATGTGCATTTTTATGACCCCGGTAGGGTGGCATATAGGAGTTGAACTGTCAGGCCGTCCGTTTGTCAGTCTGTGTGTCCGTCCGAAAACTTGAACGTTGGTCATAACTTTTGCAATATTGAAGATAGCAACTTGATATTTGGCATGCATGTGTATCTCATGAAGCTGCACATTTTGAGTGGTGAAAGGTCAAAGGTAAAAAAAAAATAAAAAAAATGCATGTGTATCTCATGGAGCTGCACATTTTGAGTGGTGAAAGGTCAAGGTCATCCTTTAAGGTCAAAGATCAATTTTTTTCTTATTTTTTTCAAAGCAGCGCAGTAGGGGGCATTGTGTTTAATGACAAACACATCTCTTTCTCACTTTGTTATGTGCATTTACTAATTCGTTCTGTACTACATCTCTCTGTGTCATCAACGCTCTCATCTACCAAATCTGTCAAATCCATAATAGTTTGAATAATAAGGCAATCTACTGTCTCCTCATTTACATTGATAGGAATAGCATACTCTGTAACTGCCTTTGACTGGTCATCATCCAAGATCAACAAGAGAAATATTCTTCAAACAATTCTGACATATTTTTCGTATTTGATTTTTTTATGCTACAGTGTCAGTTTCAACACTCACTCTTCTGAATTGGTCTTATGTCTGAATTGGTCTTACGTCAATGTTGCACTGGCTAAATACCAAGCTCTTTAATGTTGCAACATCCCATTTTCCATCATTGACCTGTAACAAACGACAATTGCTCATAGATCGCAGAAGCCCCACCCCTCCACAATCTTTTAATTATAGAAATTCTGTTGTTATCTTTTTGTACACCTGTGATTCATCATCAAGAGATGAAATTTGTAAAAAATAAAATAAAGCCCAACCCACAATTTGCTCAGAGCATTTTTTCAGATGAAGTTGAACCGTTTTGTTTGTGTTTGTCAGCTAGACAATAAAATTAAGCAGTCCATGTTCTAGATCTACATTAGATGATCTTCTGCTCTGCCGACTAATAAAACCTTGATCTACTTGGTCCAAATAACGATCCCAACTCCCTTGCAACTCTGCCATTTATGGGTGAAGCAGAGTCTGAATAATAAGATCAACAAGTCATTGCAATTTTTATTATGCTCCCCATATATATATATATATGGGGAGCATATAGTTGCCAGTTTGTCCTTCCTTACTTCCTTCCGTCACACTTTTTTTATTAGTTTCTCATAGCACCTTCAATATTTTACCGATCTCTTACATATTTGGCATATAGGTACCTCGCATGGACCTCTACCTTTTGATGAGGTTTTGAGGTCACTGGGGTCAAGGTCACCGAGGCTAATAATAGATTTCCTCAAGGTCACACTTTTTTCCACACAATTAACCCATATATTTACAACGCATCATTGGGGAGCATCCATCAGTTTTACTGATATCCTTGTGTAACATCGTTTTGCTTCTGGTTCAAGAGATGGTCCATGTTTCATTGCAAGTGGAGGTCTTACATCTTTATCACACATGATGGTGCTGATAAGTGCTGTTGGGTCTGCAGCTTCAATACCTTGGTTGAAATCGTGAATGTTGTGTCCAAATAAGTATCGCCCACAATCAGAAGATAGGTAGCTGCCTGGGGAGCGGTCGACTGGTAAAGACTGGGTGGTCAAACAATGACGGCGAAGACACCCCCGGACCGAAAGCAGCATTTCGGTTCGAGGGTGGGGAGCAGACGAGGCGTCACTCCTGAATGTGGCTTTCTGTGAACTAACTAGTACTTGGTTCTCAGGGAACGGTCCAAAGCCCGTGTAAACACAGATGGGGGAGATCACCAATATATCGCGGAGCGCTCTCTATGGCTATCAGGCGGCTGTCAAAGGCCTTTTGCAGGGACGAGGTGGGGCGGTAGTTTGTTTATTTAGGGTTGGATTAGGGGTTTGGGTTAGGGTTTTTTAACACAATTAAATTATAGCTGAATGAATTGCTTTTCCGATAGTATCTCACTTTTATAGGTGTAGAGAACCTTTTTATCACAAGGCGATCCGCACTGATGGGCTGTGGGGTGGAACAAGCGTAATCAAATTCGCTTTCAAAATCGGTCTCCCGTGTCAGCAATTTTGGGCCACCAAAAGTGGTAGATAGGGCATATAAACGCTATAATATAACGCATAAGATGCGGTCCTAACACACGTCACGACTGCGGAGATGGCGGCCAGGGACTGAACAATTTTAATTTATTTTTTATTGGGAGGGGGGTGTGTGATTTTTTTTCTTATTTTCAGCCCCAATATTAAGTTCTCGCAAAACATACCCTAACCAAATTGTAGGTTAATGATATATAACTTGAATGGGTGTAATTAACAGTTACGGTCCTGGCCTCTGCGATTTTGGGGAAAATATTGAAATCTGGCACGGGATCAACACAGGTCAACCGAGCCGCTCATATTTCAGGTTTGTATATGGTTGAAATTGAATAAATTACGTATTAGACGTTAATTAGAGAAGTATTGCTACAATATATATTCATAAATTCCTTTCCATCATTGACAGAGACCGCACAGCAAGTAAGTTAACTTACAGCGCCATGGCACAAAAGTGATCCATGGGCCGCGTTGACCCCGCGCCCATTTACAAGTAGGGACATTTTTAAATGTTATTTTTCCCGTATATTCAATCCTAAAACACACGAAAAAAAATGCCAAAAAATCCACGCCCAGGGGAATGTCAGACCCTGGCCGGCGCAGGTAAAGGCTGTTTTTCCTAACAACTACCCACACATCAAATTGTTTACTATTCGTATATCCAATGTCCGCCAGGGGGCGGGGCAGTTTTCCTTATATGGCTATAGTAAAACCTTGTTAAAACTCTAGAAGTCTATTGATTGTCCAATCTTCATGAAACTTAGTCAGAACATTTGTTCTAATGANGAACATTTGTCCCAATGAAATCTTGGCAGAGATTGAAACTGGGTCATTTGAGCTCAAAAACTAGGTCACTAGGTAAAATATTTAAAATAAACTTGTTAAACATCACTTTTTTGGTCCAATCTTCATGAATCAGCTTGCATTTTTTCAGAATAGTCTAAGTTCCTTTGGCTCTCAGTCGAGCGCCTTAGGGCCCATGGCCCTCTTGTTTCTACCAGTGTTCTAATATTTTGTTAGAAACAATGATAATGTCTTATGTTTTATTTATTTTTGGCATTTTAGTTACTCAGCTTTCGCCGCCTGACTGTTTGCGTCTGTCATCACAGATCTTCAGAGCTGGCTGCTATCCAGATTGGCATGTAAGTGACTTTGTTCTGTAGAGGGTATAGAGTTGCCTGAAGCCAACTTGTGTGCAATCTGGATGGCTTCAGCCTTTAGACTTAAATAATTTCCTGGCAATTCCCCCGGCGGTCAGCAGGTAAATGACATGTCTTGCTGTACAGCCTGCAGAGTTGTCTTCTCCCGTGAGTGGANACTTGATCTTGCCGTGTTAAAGATGAACATCATTCAAAATGCTCAGGATGTTTGCTCATACGCAGCGGAACACTTGTATGCACCGAAGAGCGGCATATATACCCCCCCACTAGGGCACAACATTGGATCATCACTGAAGGAAGACCCCAGACCATTGAGGGACAACCTGTGAACTTCACAGTGTATCAGGTAATACAAGATAGTATATTGTTCCAGTAATGTGAGATAGTATATTGTTCCGGTAATGCGAGATAGTATATTGTTCCGGTAATGCGAGATAGTATATTGTTCCGGTAATTTGAGATAGTATATTGTTCCGGTAATGCGAGATAGTATATTGTTCCGGTTATGTGAGATAGTATATTGTTCTCCACATCTACCACAGATTGGATCAAGCATAAGGATGTGTGAACCAGAATTTCCAGGAAGAAGGCCACTTCCTATTCTCAAGCGTGTAATGCATTTATCAATAGAATTTATTAACCCTGAATATTTTAGGGTTGCTTTCAGATGTTTATTAACATTTTGATATGGTTCCCCCACCCACCCTGCCCCTTGTTTGATTTTTATAATGATCAAGTTTCTTGCCTTAAAGTAAATTTCTATGAAAGGATATGAAAGGCCTTCCGCTATCTCACTGACCCTTTTTATTGCCTGCTGTATAGCATATAGTTCGGTACTAAATATAGAAAGATAGTCACTGAGTCTCTTTGTAGTTAATGCCAAGAAGAAGTATTACAAAAGCAGTAACAACTTTGCACCTGCCCAGCTCTTTAAACGCATTTGAGTAAATTTTAATGAAGTACCCCTCCCCAATGTGGAATCATTATGTATCAGAAAATCTTTTTAAATCTCAGAATTTGTTATATTTGCCAAAGATGTATAGATATTTGTTTCAGTGAATGTCCAAGGTCTGCTGTCTGCTTCAAAAGCCTTGTCAAGAGCCACCTTCCACAGTAAAGCTTCAACCCTTGTGCCAAATGCTTACTGTACCTTTTATTGACAGGTCAAGTATCAGCCCTTTATGAAGACGCCACTCCCAACCCGTGCTTTTATTAGGTTCTGATCCTGCCGCAGCTTTGCTCTTGCCCAATATTTGACGATTTGGTTTGTGGAGAGCAGAGCCGAAGGGACCATCATGGCCTCCTTCCGGTAAGTATCCAGGTGTGCCAACAAAGGCCCCCAGGGGCTATTCTCAGAGCCTTGTGCTGTTTTCTGTCTAAGTCCTTTAGTTGAGATTTTACACCGTCATAGACTTCAAAGACTTGTCCATCTTTGGACGTTTGAGAGACTCATAGTGGAGCAATTGGCTTTTTTTATCTGATAGGTGAATTGTCGCTCTAAGCATCCTCATCAGATTTAGCATCCTCATTAGATTTACATTTCTATGGCAATTGTCTGCCAAATAGAGAAAGTGCTCATTGAAACTAAGCCTTTTGTGGAGAAAAATACTGAGAAATTTAATCACTTTCTCAAAGACAATTTTATGCAACCTAAATGAAGGATGAACAGTGCTGATTTTGATTTCTGAACATAATACCTTCAATTTTTTTAAGGAAAAAGCTTAAAATCTCTCTGGGTGTCCCATTTCCAGAGCATGTCCCATTCAACTTGTGCTGATTTCTGCAGTTGGACCAAATCGGACTCTAAAGCTAAGTTCCTGAGTAATCTGCAAACTGGCTTATAACCAGTCCTCAATCCTTAATTGTTTCAGGCATTCCATTTATGATGACAACAAACAGCACATACAAAAGGATTGATCCTTGTGGGGTAAAAATGGTGAAACGCGATATTGTATATCTTTTTAAATTTCATCATTCTAGGTGGGTTCTTGCACCAATAAACATAAAATTAATTAACAAAACAATATGGCTCGCATGAATATTTTGCAGCGCGGCCGCGCAATCTGCATTTTGCATTTTGCAGGCTACCTTACCACGTGCTTAAGCGTCCAATCGTCACAGATGAATGATTTTATTGTAAGCTTGCACACAATGTATTTAAATCATCACAAGTACAATTTTAAATCAAAATGTTTACTTATTACTGAGATATTCAAGTTTGAAAAAATTGTTTCATTAGAAAAGTCTCCAAGTGTAGGCCCTTGTGGAAGAGTGGTGAAACAATCCTCAACGGTTACTTAACAACTACATGGCTTCAAGCAGAAAGAGATGTGCTCACGTTGTTAAAGCCACGGGAAACGCACACGGTATTAGCCACTCAAATTTGTGATATTCGTGACTTTTCACATTTTCATTGTTTTACATTGTACGATTTTGAGAATTTGACTTTTGAAAAAGATGTTTATAATTTGTTAAGTTTTTTTTTTTTTGTCAATCAATTTCAATTAAATGTACAGAAATTATTAGTCCCCTTCCAGTGAAACCGGAGGGACTTATGGTTTTCGCTCTGTCAGTCAGTCAGTCTGTCACACTTTTCTGCATTATGCGATAACTTTAAAAGTTCTTACTATTTTTTCATGAAACTTGAAACATGGACAGATGGCAATATGGAGATTTTGCACGTCATTTCATTTTGTTCCTACGTCAAGAATTATGGTTGCTATAGCAACAAATAGACTAAAAATATTGCTGAAAATGGTGGATCCTGCAAAACTTTAAAACTTCTTCCTATTTTATCATGAAAATTGAAACATGGACAGATGGCAATATGGAGAGGTAGGGTACTTTTATTGCTTGGCGTCTTGTTAATTATAGGTTGCATTTTTCTTGGTCCAAATTTCAACAAAATCCGTTCAAAAATAAGGGAGCTATAATGATTTGAATACGTGTTGCGTTAGAAAAGTCTCCAAGTGTACATCTGATACCATCAGTGCCAACTTTGTTTTGTGCTAGCCATAGTGTGCAGTTTAACTGATCTATCTGTAAATGGAAATCTAGTTAATTAAGACTGATATATTACTCATAATTCTTTTTTGTTTTAAAGGTGTCTAGATTATAAGTGTAAGGTTTTGAGGAAGCCAGTACTGTCATCTCAACAGTGTTTCTGTAATGAGTGAGCCCCTTTCATTTCATGTGAAAATTGGATTATCTCCCTTGCATTAGTAATTTTAGGAGATTACTGCATTCGGACCTAATCCATGAAATTTATTAAAGAGACTTAGGTGGCTATGATTTGTAAGCTTTGATATCTCAGGTAACAAATTATAGTGTAGTATTTCATTTTAGTTTCAATTTACCTTTTATATAATCATGTATTAAGTAGAAGGAAAATATTCTGCTTTGCGCCAAAGCATATCAGATAGTTGTTTCCCATTTGAAAAATGCCGCATATGTGGGATATTGTTGAGAATTTGGATTGTCTCCCTTGCTCTATGACAAATCATACACACACACATAGACGTTTTGCTTTGAATTAAGTTTTCAGTGCTATAAACACCAGTGCCCAAAAGAAATATGCTAAATAAAGTGAGGCCTTATATAAATGTGTGGAGCATTCAAATAACATAATTTGCAAGGCCTTCAAGTAGCTACATCACTGATTTGAGCCCAGTTTTCATGTACACAATGTATATATTAGTCATGTCAGTACTGTCTCATTGACATTAGACATATGTGTGCCTAAAACAGTTTACATGTTAAAAGTTCTATATTGAATTCTCTTTGACACGCATACAATTAACAAACAAATTTAAATAATGATTATGCATTCATGTTAGACAATGGTGTTTCAAGCTCCATTATGATTGCTAGTTGCAAATCACATTATGAACACATAAACGCAAAACTATGCATTCAATTTAATGTTAACTACTACTTTGTATTTTGTTAAACTAACTTCTTATGTTGAAGATGTTGAATCTGTCATCCAAGAATGCAAATGCTATCATTTATCTTATAGTCTCATGATATTGATTTAAAAAATCGATTAGTATTTTTAGTAATATGTATTTAAATTTCTTATTATTTTATTTATTGACACCCTATCAAGAAATATAATACTGCAAAAAAGGATAAGATTGATTTTTTAATGCAAAATAAATAATCCCAGTATGATGGGAAACATTTATTAGACTGAAGAATTTACTTTTTTACCTTGTGTTGTACTATTGTTTGAATTTTATTTTAGAAGGGAGAACTATTTCTGGATTATAATATGAAGGGGACCGGACCTACAATGTAAACTTTATTCAGCAAGAATCTGTGTACTTGGGTACCTTAATTATTATAATATTATTTATTATATTGGTATTTTTAGCTATTGCTAACTGCTAACACTGTTTAAACTAATTAAAAAAGGACAATCAATATCTATTTCATTTTTTTATTGGTCTGTCATAAGCCATTCAAGTGAGAAAAAGATCCCTTTAGCGTGTCCATGCTTCTTCTTACAAATATGCCTTTGTACATAAAATAGTTTATTATAAATTTAATCCCTAAACAACATATGAGGTGCACTATTTATAACTTTAAGTGTTTATGTTGCAGAATAACATTATTTCATTTTTAGCTCGGCTGTTTTCGAAGAAAAACCAAGGCATTGTCATAGCCCTCTCGTCTGCCGGGTCGTCGTCGTAGTCGTCGTCCGAAAACTTTAACATTGGTCATAACTTTTGAATTATTTAAGATAGCAACTTGATATTTGGCATGAATGTGTATCTCATGGAGCTGCACTTTTGAGTGGTGAAAGGTCAAGGTGATCCTTCAAGGTCAAAGGTCAAAACAATTTATTTTATTTTATTTTATTTTTTTTTTGGTTTTTCATGTGTTTCTCATCGACCTGCACATTTTGAGTGGTGAAAAGGTCGAGGTCAATGANATAAACGCAATAGTACATAAATGCATTCAATTTAATGTTAACTACTACTTTGTATTTTGTTAAACTAACTTCTTATGTTGAAGATGTTGAATCTGTCATCCAAGAATGCAACCGCTATCATTTATCTTATAGTCTCATGATATTGATTTCAAAAATTGATTAGTATTTTTAGTAATATGTATTTAAATTTCTTATTATTTTATTTATTGACACCCTATCAAGAAATATAATACTGCAAAAAAGGATAAGATTGATTTTTTAATGCAAAATAAATAATCCCAGTATGATGGGAAACATTTATTAGGCTGAAGAATTTACTTTTTTACCTTGTGTTGTACTATTGTTTGAATTTTATTTTAGAAGGGAGAACTATTTTTGAATTATAATATGGAGGGGACTGGTCCTAAACTTCATTCAGCAAGAATCTGTGTACTTGGGTACCTGAATTATTATAATATTATTTATTATATTGGTATTTTTTATCTATTGCTAACTGCTAACACTGTTTAAACTAATTAAAAAAGGACAATCAATAATATTGCCTATTTCATTTTTTTTTATTGGTCTGTCATAAGCCATTCAAGTGAGAAAAAGATCCCTTTAGCGTGCCCGTGCTTCTTACAAATATGCCTTTGTACATAATATAGTTTATTATAAATTTAATCTCTAAACAACATATGAGGTGCACCATTTATAACTTTAAAGTGTTTATGCTGCAGAATAACATTCTTTCATTTTTTTTTAAATCTTATTATAAGTAAGTTGTTGCTTTGGTTGGTTATATTTTACCAATCATATCAGTAGCAACAATGCAATTTTGCAGGGGGAAGAACACCAGGGCATCCTTCACCCACGAGGGTACAACACTCGGTCAACGCTGAGGGACGACCCCTGACTGTTCAGGGGCAATCTGAAAACTTCACAGTTTGTCTGGTGGACACTGCAGCTTAACAGGTAATGTGCAATAGTATATTGTTCTCCACATCTTCCACTTATTTCATCAAGCTTTAGGATGTGTTTACCAGAATTTCCAGGGAGAAGACACCTTTCTATTCTCATACCTATAATACATTTATCAATATACATGTAATTTAACCCTGAATATTTTGGGATTGCCTTCAGATGAATGTTAGAATTTTCATTTGGGTTTTTCACCCCATTCCATATATTTTATTACCAAATGTATTGCCCTAGATTAAATTCCTGTGGGATGATATGGGGGACCTTCCTTGATCTCACAGGCCCCTAAACCTTTCTTTTAAGCTCTATCCTCCCTTTCTTCCCAGAAAACCCTACATAAGCCGGGCACCAAGAAAAAAGTATATGAATATTTTTGAGCTTTCCAGATGCAGTAACTCAAGTTCTGGTCTAAATACACTGTTCTCTTCTTGTAGAGACTGTAAAGATGTGAAGGAATGCTTGTGTCGGTATCTGTTGTTGGACCAAATTGGACGCTTTAAGCCAAGTTCCTGAGTAATTTTCAAACTCTTTTACAACCATTTCTGCATCCTTAATTGTTTCAGGCAACCCATTTATGATGACAGCATACAGCGCTGAGAGAAGGATTGCTCCTTGTGGGGTACCTCTAGATGGAGATTAAGCATCCAAGACCTCATTCTCTACTTTGACCGGGATCTGCAACACCTCTAAGGCATTCTTAATTTATTGGAATCCAGGCCCAGAGATGAAGTTATTGAAAAGATTGTTTTTAGACCCCAAAATGTCACATTGAATCCAATGCAGCTTGCATGTTCAGAAGTATTGCTAAAGCTGAGCAAAACTAACATCATGTTGTAGCCTAATAATTTAGTCAATGGTAGATGTAGCTTTTCTGAAACCAGACTGATCGTTTTAATAATATTGACACTTTTCCTACAAATGTTCCAGTCGGTTCTTTACCATATGTTCCATTTATTTACCAGCATGCTAGGTTAAAAAATAGGTCGATAACATGTGGGATCATGTTTATCCTTTTCCAGGTCTGTGCAATGGCATTATGATGGCATCCCTCTACTCCGTGGGGCCCTCGCAGTACACCTGATTGAAATAATTGAGCCAAGTGGCCTGAACATTGTGTTGAAACATGATGTAAGAGACACTGTCATGGCCAGTGGTGGACGTTTACGTTTAAAGATTTCCTGGTGAAGGATTTTTCTTAAAATGTTTGAATGATTTTTACCTATCGTGTGCGGCCTTTTCATTCCACGATTGAATACTTTAATGTTTAGTATTTCGGTTGTTAGAGGAGACAGATATACTCTCTTACACACGGGAAAGAGTTTTTAAGTGAGCTATGTTCAAAATGCATAACTATATTTCATCAAAAAAATCCACCAATGATTATTGTTCAACTCAGTTAACGTGGACAAGTCGGCTTTTGTTTAAATCAAATGTCTGATAACATTGGTTTGCATCTCTGGAAGAGTGTTCTTCTTGTTATTTTTTAGGATTGTAAAGAGATGATCATTTTGGAGATAATAATTATCAATTCCACTTCATGTTAATGGCTGTAGTCTGTTCTTTTTACCATTCCGTATCCAACATAATCACCTAACCACACCTTGACCTACTGTTAACTTGGAATAATTCAAACCATCCATAACAGGTTAACCTATTTATGCCTAGTGGACTCTCCCATCCTTCTAAATTGGATCAATTTATTTCCAAAATTTGGGATGTCTAGTATATTTATTTCTATATTTAGAATATTTCTTACAGAAATTCCTTTAAGCAAACAGCGCAGACCCTAATGAGACGCCGCATCCCACAGCGTCTCATCTGGGACTGCGCTGTTTGCCAAGGCCTTTTTTCTAGACGCTAGGCATAAATGGGTTAAGTTGATGTGAACGTTTCATATAGCACCGACACTGTGTATTTCAACGCAGTTGTTGACCATTCTCTATCTACCCATATCACCTAACCTTTCATTTGACTTTTAAGTTGTATAGGAAAATGCATATCGAACACCAACCATTTGTTTGTCAAGCACAGATTATATTCACTGTTGATTTAAACCTATGCGTATGTCGAGTGACAATTTATAAATAGAAAATCGCTGTTTATCTTCCAATTTGTATGCGACTATTTGAGAATTGTGATAATTAATATTTTAAATTTGTTTGTGGGAACTGGTTGAACATATATGCATCAGAATATCACACCATTTTCTTTATTAACCTATAATTAACAAAACATAATATATTGTATTGTATAGTGTGCATTGTTTATTTGAAAGGTAAGCATCCAGACTTGTGTATAAAAATCAGGTTGACTGTATATCGTGTCAAAATGTTTTCCCAGAACAGAATAACCAGAAACTTATTTTTATTAATCAGTTAAATTGTCAAATACATCTTCAAATTTCTGCGCATTTGGGGAGGTTTTCATAGTCAAGTGTTTCAGACGGAGATTGTTTATTTGTATAAGTGGATCTGGAAAAAAACAAATGCAAAAATAGCAAAATCCTTCATTAATACAAGTTTATTATATTAAAACAGCAAACATTAAAACGCAAAGCAACAAAGAAGACATGGCCTCTCCAATATGTGAAACATAGTAAAATGCACACACAAATCAAATAAAACATCAGGTTTTCAGTTGGACATGAAAAGATTTCATGTGATCATACAAACCATACTTGCAAGTTCATATATGCCTGTTTTAAAGATGTAATTTCAGGCCATTAAATAAATTTATGAACTAGTCACAAAATATCACAAGCAAGATATGGTCAAGTTTCTTCACACATAAACACTTTTCTTAGTTTGATTATTATGTTTGATAGCTGACCCACATAGTTACTCTTATAAGTTTAATTTATTATACATTTCGACAGTTTGCGATGAATAATAATGGTTTTGCTAGATGGTGAAACCTGTTGACAAATTGTAATATATTGATATTTTGATTGTTATATTTACACATTTGATAAGGACACATGCTTTAAAATACAGTAATCAAAATAAACAAATAGTTAAATCAAACAACACAATATATAAAAAAAAAAACAATATATAAATTTGTATCCGATATATTGATGTATTTGTTTTTAAAATTTAGACACTTTGTATGCCATTGTTCTGCATGACGTAGGTAAACGGAATTAGCTCATTTATCTGATGTATACACATTTAAATTGTTGATAACATATAGTGTGCCAAAAAAAAAACATTCAGTTATAAATTATTTAGATAGTCATTGTGATTACATAAATTAGAATGAAATCTGTGTTTGTTGTACATGTACATGTTTGCCTTGTGAATCTTCTATAATTAATTGATTTACAAAAAAGACCGGTTTTACAATAAGTTGAATAACCATATGTTCATCTTTAACGATTTACCCTACCCGCTACAAATGATTCCTTTTAGGTTCAATTTAAATAATGGAGATTGTCAATTATTGTAAGAAGCAATTCAGTTGAAATGTGAAAGAGTTGTTAAATCTGTGCGTCGTCCGTTTCGTTTAGAACTTCGTTGTTAGGAAACAGATCAGAAGGAGGGCCATTGATGCGAAAACACCAGCTGCGTCTGCAAAATAACTCAAATGTGTTGATATATTAACATACCAGATACAAAACTGGTTTAGGAAGAGTTTGCGTGTGTTATATTGGAAACAAGTCCATATCCATTTTACGGTTAGAACACACGCTGTTTTATGATTGTGTTTTTTAATGCCAAATAAGAACGATAATCAACTTGTAGAAAGTACCATCGTGTAGTTATAAAGCAAAATGTTACGAACACAAGTTAAACTCGGTAATATGTAAATCATGCATGAATTGCCACATGAATTCAGGTTCTGTATGGACAGATGATGAAAACAGCATGGTGACGTGGATCAAAAAAAAATGCTTAACATTATCTTCGTTTTCTATAAATGATGTCTACCATACACTATTTTCAAACGAATAATATTTCGGAGTATACATTTGAAGAAGAAAAAAACTTACTAGATTTAGCACATTTTCCATCACTCCCGAGTTTATATCCGGTGTTGCAGATGCACTTGTCTGTTGCAGCATTGGTTCCAGAACATTTTGAGTTGGCATCAACATCTGTACAGGTTTTCTCGAGGACGCATTCTTTTATCAAAGAAAAATTGTATTATTAAATAGCACTCTTGTAATACATTTTATGAATTAAATGTCTTTTGTTAAGATACGATAATTTAGATGCAATAGCATGAAATCGATTCTAATATGACGTCTAACACGACTTTCGAGATCCAGGTTTATGAAGGTTATCTTTTTCATTACTTCGCCCTTCATTCCCTTTTAACTCAAATGCGTTAATTTTTTGCCATAGTATAAAAAGTTGAATCCGATTGTGTCTAATTTATTAACAAAACGTCGTTATAACTTGGCAGTTACGCTAAAACAAGTCGTGTGCATGTGGCTTCCTGCTTGCCCTTTCGTTTCATACGTTATACTTCGAACTTCAAAATTAATATATTAAATGATATTTGTTTATCTTAAACTACTTACTGAGAGCGCATTTCCCTTCGTTGCCCAGCAGATGGGTAGACTTGCACGCACATTTGAGAGTTCCACTGGCACATTCCGAGTTGGAGTCCAGAGCCGTGCAGTCGGCCGCAACCGTCGCAACCGTACACGCTACAAGCCAATACAACCAACGCTATTATAGCTAGATCAACATATTAAATGTTATTTGGTTACTGTAAAGGCGATCACTATTGTTTAATAAAAATGGCATACAGAAGCTTTATGCTCTTTTTTTAAATTGTACAATTTCCTTTTTGTGTTCAGATTGATTTGTTTTGAAGTTTTCTCCTATTTGGCTTTAGCTTAGAATTACTTTGCAGTAGAAAATAAAAAAACTTTATAAACAGTCCAGCATTATTAAGTCGATACGAACCTTTCTCGGTACAGGTGGTGGCCGCTGTCGTCATATAGGCAGGACACTTGCATGTCAGTGCCGCGGCGTCGCAAAGGCTGTTTGTCACAGTGCCACACTCTGATCCAGCCGTGGTGCACACTCTACCAAGAACTGTAACAGATACAGTACATACATAATAATTGTACAAATGTGGGTACCTAAAGTGGGTGAAGAAACTTCCTAAATCAGTATTCGACGAGTATAGCAAATCGTCATATTTTATTAATTATAAACTAGTCTAGTTCTTTCAAAAGCATGACCGCGGGGCATTTTTTCATATGATATCCAAAGTGAACCTTGTGAACACTTTAGAAGTCACATTTGAGTCGAAACTTCATGAAAAATGTTTGTTATTCCCTTTTTTTCCTCGTAAACATAATATATGTTGCACATAACATATAATGTTTATAATACACAAAATCAGTATATTTGTTTCACGAAGTTTTTCGATATTAAGTAGGGTACATAGCATCTATGAAGACTATCGCTGGTGAGAAAAAAAATATGTTTAGATCCGTCTCAAACTCATTAATGATTTAAAGGCTAACCAATATGGAATAACATTACCCAAGTAAATGTAGGTATGGACAAAAAAATAAAACACGAAAGAAGGATTGTGTGTTGCTTGAAGGTAGGTGCATTCATGGCAAAAAAATATTTAAAGACTACTTAAGGTAGTTGTACTAATTGAGCATAAAATGCGCTCAGCGTGCATGACATAAATTTGATGTATTTCGTATTTTCGCGATTATTTCCTCGAGTTGAATTCTACTATTAAATAAGGATACAAAGGCATCTATTTGTGGTGGTGCTTTTTCCTATTTGGTATTAAAAGATTACATATTTAGCCAATAATACTACGTAATTTTTAACACGTGAGTTGTTTAAATAATTTTTGGACTAGTAATTGCAAAATTAAGTTCAATGTTTTCAACCATTTCTAACTTGTTGTTAACAAAGTTTCTTGATATCCACCCAAAACGTTTGAATAAATGATCATACCACAATACGTAAATATTCGTTTCTGAATGCATATTACAAAAACCACGTGAAGTTGACGGAACGCGAATTCATTTATGGATGTATTGTTTGGTAAAATGCGCACGAGGTATTTACATCGGAAGTTTGAAATTTGGTGTCAATAAAGGATTTGAATAGTTGGGTAAAGATGGCTCTTTTGTTAAAATGTTTTAATATATAAACATAAACAATTGCTAATGGTGTGTATGCGTGCGTGTGTGTGTATGTATGTGTGTGCATCTGTTTGCGTGTTTTGAATTGTACACTAGGTTTTTAAAAAAATATCGGCTTTTTCCTACATGTCAGCAAATACTACAAAACAAACACGCACACAAAACAAAACGGCGTGACCTTTGCATATCTAAAGTATATTATTTGATTTTTCTATGCCATAAACTTAAAATTAAAAAAATAGGATAGTTTGCACAAACTACAATTAAGATAATTTTGTCGTAGAATACTATAAACAAACCAGCTTATAATTTTTTTTATTAGACATTATTTGTTGAAAAAATTAATTGTGAATGCATGTATGCGCGAGCGTTTGTGCGAGAGCGCGTGTGTGTGTGCATGCGTATGTGCATAACTTAATCTCGGTTAAACTTCGCGTTTATTTTGGCAATCTTGTGCAAGCTAGATTGCTGCAACTGTTACACAGGAAGAATTATTAACTGTTGGAGTATTTATCAAGGGAGGCTATTTTTGGCAGTATACATAAACAGAACTTACTGGTAGTACATTTTCCATCACTTCCGAGGTAATACCCGGCTTTACATTTGCACTTGTCGGTGGCTCCGGTTCCAGTACATTCTGAGTTGGCATCAGCATTTGTGCAGGTTGCGGGGGCGCTGCATTCTTTTATTAAAGAAAAATAATATTATTAAATAGTACTCTCGAAATACATAACATGATGTCAATTCATTTTGTAAAGAAATGGGAATGCTGATAAAATAACATGCAATTTATTATACATGTACATGTATTTTACATGTAACACGACTTTCGAGATCCAGGTTTATTACGGTTATTTATCATAACTGCGCTTTTTTGTTTATGTTGTGCCATAGTATAAAAAGTCAAATGGCATTGTTTCATCATTATTTAAACAAAGTCGTTATTACATGTCCGTTATATTTAAACAAGTCGTGTGCATGTGGCTTCCTGCTTGCCCTTTCGTTTCATACTTAATACAGCGAACTTCAAAATTCATATATTAAATGATATTTGTTTTTCTTAAACTTCTTACTTAGAGCGC
Organism: Dreissena rostriformis; assembly: GCA_007657795.1. NCBI lineage: Eukaryota > Metazoa > Mollusca > Bivalvia > Myida > Dreissenidae > Dreissena > Dreissena rostriformis. The sequence continues at coordinate 28,710 of VMBQ01006569.1, read as the reverse complement.
ATTTCCCTTCGTTGCCCAGCAGATGGGTAGACTTGCACGCACATTTGAGAGTTCCACTGGCACATTCCGAGTTGGAGTCCAGAGCCGTGCAGTCGGCCGCAACCGTCGCAACCGTACACGCTACAAGCCAATACAACCAACGCTATTATAGCTAGATCAACATATTAAATGTTATTTGGTTACTGTAAAGGCGATCACTATTGTTTAATAAAAATGGCATACAGAAGCATACAGAACATTTGGAACTGGCACATTCCGAGTTGGAGTCCAGAGCCGTGCAGTCGGCCGCAACCGCACACGCTACAAGCCAATACATGTATAACCAACGCTATTATAGCTAGATCTACATATTAAATGTGTTTTTGCCGTGCAGTCGGCCGCAACCGCACACGCTACAAACCAATACACGTATAACCAACGCTATTATAGCTAGATCTACATATTAAATGTGTTTTTTTGTTACTGTTAAGCCGATCAATCGCGTTTAATACAAATGACATAAAAAGCATTATATGCTCCTTTTTAAATTATACCATTTCTTATTTGTTTTTAGATTGATTTGTTTTTAAGTTTTGTTTTCCTTTTTTTGACCAATGGTTGAACATTACTTGAATGAGAAAATCAAATACTTTAAAAACAGCGCAACATGCTTTAAGTCGATACTAACCCTTCTCGGTACAACTGGAAGTCGCAGCCGTCATGTAGACAGGACACTTGCATTTCAGTAGCGCGTGGTCGCAATAGCTGCCTGCCGCACCGCTACACTCCGATCCCCCCGTTGTGCACACAGTGGTACCAATAGCTGTAACAGATATATTGCATACATAACAATTGTACAAATGTGTGATGAAATTTCCAAAACCAGTATTCGAGTAATCTTCCAAATCGCCATTGTTTATAAATTATAAATCCGTCGGGTCCGTTGAAAGACATGACTTTGGGGCATTTTTCAATTATATCCAAAGCGGAACCTTGTGAACACTTAAGAAGTCTTATTTTTGACTCCAATCCTCATGCAACTTTGTCAGAAAAATTCGGAAATTAAAAAAATGGAACGTTGGAAAACATGAAAACCAAAGGGAGTGGGGCGATTTTCCTTCTATGACTATAATGAGAGATTGCTTACGCTCGTGAAGTCACAATATTTGCAAAATCTTCATGAGATTTGCTCACAGCAGCCGAATATGTTATGTTCAATATGCTTCAACTTTTAGAAGTCAAAGCAAATGAACGAGCATGCCGTTCAAAATTGAACATATTTATTAAAAAAAAAAAATAATCATTGTATAAATTTGAAACTTACTTTGTCCATTAACTTTAAGAACGAGACAAAATGCAGCCACAAATACGTAAATCGTTCGTAAACCCATCTGAAAGTAAATATAATATTGAGCTATATTAAAGATGTCAACTTCATTGGTGTGGTAAGCGTTCATTCAATTTACTCAAAACGCATGTATTTCATGCTATTACTATTGCGGGATAGAACTGCCGTCCGAAAAACCGTAGAGGGTTTACGAAAACACCCGTGTTACCATTTAAGCGTCGTGTATTTAATAGTCAGATAATTATCATGACAAAATACGTCTCACACACAAATTAAGTGGTAACACGAATATTAATAAGATATTTTTTACGTTAACATATTTTCACTATGCGGAAGGCTTAACGCACACTGTACGTGCAAATATAAAAAAGTTACGATGAACGTTCTAAGGGAAATATATATTAAAATGATAAGATTCTGAAACTATTATTGTCGCTTTAAATGTGGCTTGTATGAAACGAATTTATTACCAATACTTTTCAATGGTATACTTCCAAATTTTCCATAAACATATCATTTTACATTAAATTTGAAAATGTATAAATGTATCGTTTCAGATTTGGAAGGATTGTACGTTAACCCGATTAAGGAGGTAAGAACTGAGTGGAGTTTTCCCTAGCCGTGTTTTTTTTTCATAAGACAAATCAAAAATAGTGTCTAGCGTATTTTAAAACCATTTGGACGAGTTAATGTGGTTAAAATATTTTAACAAATACAAACTACAATTGAATGTGAATGTTTACAAATAGAGACTCTACTATTCATCCCGTTAATGTAATTCGATGGGTACACCTGGATTTATACATTTCAACAAATCTCACCGTCACATGCACAATTGGGCATAATTTACGACAATACATTATTGACTGATCGCATATACCACCTGTATACAATATATACGTAAAAACACGACAAATTATTTGGTTATACCAAAGTTATACCAGTTAAAATATAATAGCCATCTGTTTGTTACAATAATTAAATTGTTCATCATACAGACAATAAGTTATATCGAGGGTAAATGCAACCGGTATTTGTTTTATTTATTAAGTCTTAAACTTGGAAAACAAACATAAAATAGCAATAAACATGAACATTATTTGTATTCAAAACTATACATGACTTCTATAACCATACATAAGATTACGTTTTGTGTTTAATTGAACGTTAAACAAATTTTATTTTATATTTCATCGTGAATAATTAATCAAGGAATGTAGAAATAAATTACTTTTATATTATATTATATAAATCATATTTGAATCGTATAGTTTTGGAATGAATATGAAATGTTAAAATACTTATAGCCAAAACAATATTTATTTATGAACTTCTTTTATTTATAATTTATTGTGCATTTTAAGTGCATTGACAACAAAACACGCAGTATATATAATTTATATCGAACGACCGCTGTGATTTGAGTGCTATATTTTATTTTAAATGAAACTGTACTCAGTCAAGATTTTAGGGGAATTTTATTATGGTAGAAACCATATGTCAAGCATCATTCGAAAATTGGGTTTACCTCATATGCGGTCAGCGTAGATTACGCAGACTGGTCTGGTGCTACGCTGACCGTATATGGCATAAGACCCATTTTTTGCACAGTTTCACAGTGAATATATGCTTGGCCTTTGTTACCAGACATTCTGAATACTGTTCACATACTTATTAAAAAGTATATATGCTTTCAATGCGCATATGTTATATAGTTTGAAATTTGTATAAACAATTGTACAAGTTTAAGTTATCAATAATTTTATAAACCTTCAGATGGAATAGTCATCCACAATAAACCGTGGTCTTTAGTTTTGAAATAAATTTCATAGGTCAACTTACAAGTAACGCTTGTTCATTTTGATAACATAAGCGTTCAGGTGTTGGTCACTTTGTAGTGCATTATTATAGATATTAATAGTTCAATGCATTGTCTTTTTTGGTAACGCATACATCCTTATTTAAAATACGAAATCAAAGCTTGTATGTTCAAAAGCTTTTATCTACAAATTTAATTGCTGTGTAAGTTTGTTGTCATCTTTTTGCCGATTGCTAAACAGTAACGAACAAAAACCAACGAAAGAAATATTCTGTAACAAACACATACCTTCTTACAGCTGTTTCCACAATACACCGATTGTAAACCTGTACTCTGTAAAAGAATTAGAACGCTGTGCAAGTTGAAATCGAATGAGCCCCTTTTATAGGATCTGGATAAGTTATCAACTATGACATCTACGGCGTAACCAAAACAAAGACATTTGCTTGCTCACCCTAAACATAATGGTTTATAATTTTGAAAGACAAATTGAAGCATGTGTTTATGACGTGCTGGATCGAATTGATTTATGCTGACAAGAAGATTGAAGTTAATTGCTATTAAACATTCTCAACAGACATACTCGTTGATTATTCGTTTTTTTTTTTATATTCAGCTTTTAGTTTTAAGTAAAGCATTAGTGTCGTGAATTCTCACCCATGTCCTTCTTTTAGCTGCACGGAAAGTTTATTGTAAGACACGCGAGAGCCGTTTACGCGTAAACTGTGGCGTAGCGCTTCTTATACAATTTTCTCTCAGCCCAGTCCCATATAGATGCCGGATCAACACGGTTCAAATCCGACACGATCTGGAATGTGAACCGTGTAGCCGCCGTGTAGCTCCGTGTTGATCTTTGTAGGTCTTTGAACTTCCGGGAATGTCCTTGTGGCTCCGGGAGACCAACACGGCAGTTTTGGGTTGTTCAAAATTGCCGTGTTGATCCGTGTCGATCCGGGACGACGGCAGCATCCGGGATGATCCGCGATGGTCCGTGTAGCTGCCGTATAAGGTCCAAGGACAGCTGTATTTATGCCGTGGTTTTCCGTGTGCGTCCTTGACAGTCCGTGAACTCATTTCAGTGAAAGACGTTGTAATTATATGGTATTAAATATAGAGAATAGGTAGTAAGTGTGTTTAATTAGGAACGTTTATCGTGTAAGGCGTAGGAGATGTATCCGGTGAGCCGAGCCCGATAAACTTTCTCCAAGAAAGACACTAACCATTTATAACGTTTATCCTGATGCTTCCATTTTGTGTTTTATTCTTTATATCAAGCTTTTCTTGTCATGAATAAAACTTACATCATCATCATCATCACCATTTTTTACATTGTCCATCCAGCTTTTTCTCTGACGTCCTCGACATCGACCTCCCTCTAGCATGCCCTGGAGAACGGTCGCCAGTAGGGGCTCTTGTTGACCAACAAGTGTTTCAGTCATGTCCCGGACGTACTCGTTGGTCTTGTGCTCCGTGTAGGAGATTAGGGGCAGTCTTCGGAGACATTTATGTTCAAATGCCTGTATCCTGCGTTCTGTGTATGCGTGAAGTGTCCAGGTCTCGCAGCCGTATAGTACGATGGATACTACGAGGGACTTGTAGCGCCTGTACATGGTGGGGAAGCTGATGGAACTGCTTGTCCACAACCTGCTCAGTCTGGCCATCACTGCGGTTGCCATGGCAATTCTTATTCGGACCTCAGCGGTACTGGTACCATCCTTGGACATGGTTGCGCCCAAGTACTTGAAGCTGGTCACTTCTTCTAGCTTCTATCCGTTCATGGTGATGTCTGCACTGGTGTTGGTCGTGCTGTTCACCATGATCTTCGACTTCTCCGTGGTGACCTCCATCCCGTATGCTCCTGCTCTTTCATAGACTTTGTTTGTGAGATTGTGAAGTTCACTGCTGGTGCCACCGATAAGGTCAATGTCATCAGCGAATCTCAAGTTGGAGATGGGTCTTCCATCGATGGAGATATAGGTGTGGTGGTCATGAAGAGTCTCCTTTATTTTCTTCTCAAGGATAATGTTGTTGAACAGGACGGTAAAAATACGTGATATAACAATAACTATATACTATTAACTAAATATTTCGTTTTAAATAAGATCTACTTGATTGGAATCCGTTTTTTTTTTAATGTGAGAGCTATTGAAGAAGAATTAAATGTAGATAGAAAACCCTTGTATAAGTCTCCTCGGTATAAAATATGTCTCATATATGCAGATCCAACCGAAGCCAGCGAAAGTAACATGAGCTAGTAATTGGCAATTTGGTCCGTTATAAGCATCCAGTATTGCAAACTATTCCGTTCTGTGTGTTTTTTAATATGCTTTATTGATACATTTTCTTTGTGTCCTTTTCTCATCAAAACAACGGCGTCCCCAATGTTCATTTCTGCTCAGTTTAAGACGTCCATACAACATTAAAACAATCTTAAAATGTTCAAATCTTTACGCTTTATTTTAATGCATCTCTTCAAAAAAAGAGGGACATGTGTGTAAGACGGTTTGTCAATAGATGAAATGTTTCCTGTTACTTCGACAAAGTAATACCAAGTTCCTCTTGATTTCAGATTAAGGTCAAAGTGTGTTGTGTCAAAGTGCATTTCATTGGCTTGCGTCAATATTTAAACAAAACTATTGATTGCCATTACACTATTTGCTTTAATTGAATATTTTTATTGATAACAAATGGCATCGTAAAAGTTGAACCACAAGTACCGTTGACTGGTTCTCTATTTCACCTGTGACCCTAAATAGGTATTCATGGCAATACAGAGTTAAAAGCATTAACTGCCAAGTTGGTTGTGGTGAGAAACTATCCAAGTTTCAAGTTAATCGCTTATGTTGATTACATAATATAATACCCAAGCCATATGATTTAGACATAAGATAGCGCATACATGATTGCGCGAAAATGGTCAAGCGATATTGCATTGTTACATTTAATAACTTTGTTGTTTTTTCGAACATGCATTTATAAGATTGTTTTTGTAGCCAAATGACACAGTGTTTCGAGATCGTGATTATGAATCCAGTGATTATATATTACCTTCAATCCCGGGCTACATACATGCGGTTAAGTAATGCATGAATTTTACGACATTATTACTCCTACCATTTATTAAATTAGAAATCATGTCAGTTTCTGTCAAAAGTATTTGCAATTTGCTATGGTAACTTGCATAAAGCGAACATGTTCGCTGAAAGTTGAGACTACATAATATTACACAATCAAAGTGCATTTCTTTTATTTCAGATGTTTAACCTTGAACAGTACCATGAACTATGGGACATGCCGTTCGCGATTATGGAGTCTATGAGTACGATTTATTCAATCTTTCAAAAGACTGACTTGTAGTTTTGTTGCGGCATATCTTCTGTATCCAATCTGCATGTGGACATCTTTGCAAAACATTCAATAGGAATTTGATGTTGTGGTTGCTAATTCTAAAGTATGATTCCTTGCGAACTTTACGTTTGGGTTGATAATCCCCGCGTTGGGTTGGAGTAAATCCCTACTTTATTCACTTTTTCTAGCAATGAAATACCATCATGTGTATTTCTCATCCAAGTAAATACATCTTTGTTTGTTTACAATTTATTACATTGTTTATATCTTAAAACAACAAGGTATTTGTCTAATATAATGTAGTCTCGCCATATATTGATTTTAGAAGTATGATCTAAATAGGTGTCTTTCAACGAGTGCATTTCGTAGTTAAGTATACATAAATACAGTAGCGTGGAGAGCCCGATCAGTCGGTTTGTTTTTCAAAATAATTGCTGATTGCTTTGATAAGAGACCAACGCAGTGTAATAAAAATACCTGTGGACTTGTTTTTTTTTTGTTAGTTTGAGCAACGCTGTTGATATAATCATTGTGTTTTGACAATACACCAAGAAGGTTAATTGAACCAAGTGTTGAGGATTGAATTTACATTTGAGTGCAATTTTGATACCTCTATTCTTGTTTTTCGTCAGTTTTAGTAACGGTGTTGATATAATCAATGTGTTATGACAACACACTAAGAACGTTAATTGGGCTTATTCAACATTTTAATACTTAAAAGTTGACTATACGATCAACCATTGCGCATAAAATGCTGTGTTTAAGCACTTTTTATATGACAATACACACAGGAAGTATGTCCCTATCCTATTTAAACAAATCTAAAGAAGACATTGTGTTTGAGGGATGCTATTCAATTCACAGCCTTCTCGTCTGACAAAGAAACATAGAAATAATGAATCTCCAGAAAGATTATTATGGGTTATTTTGTAATGACCAGTCTTTTACTGAAGGAAAATACCAATGACCTATACCATAAAGAACAATACAATATGTTTTCTGCATGAAATTAACACTGTCTATAAGCGCACATGGGCTTTCATTGTTAAAAAATGAGATACTGGTGTGAGGCATGTTTGCAACCCGTCGTTAGCAGAAGTTGATATCTCACAGAACCTGCTGTAGAACATTTCTTAAATTGCAATTATTATGTAAACAGAGCGTAAGAAGGGTTATGGGCAATTAATAAGTTTGCTCATTATTTTATGGCAGTGTTGATATTTTATTTTTTGTCGGGCCCTTTTGGAACCTATTGTCAGGTTAAAAAAATGTCATAAGAATTCAAAAGTTACGTTACGTGTCATAATGTTACATAAACAAACTAGTACCAATTCATATTTGCTCTCTTGATGTATGGTTCATCAAGTCGCGCAAACAGAGTGAAATAAATACGGCTTTCACGGATATGTTCTACAAATTACTTGTGTTCTTTAACGTTAACGCCATGCTGATCTAGAGCCATCCTTTCACTCAATCGATAGAAGAATGCGAAAACAGTTCGATAGGAGAAAGTTATTTGCAGATCAACATTAAAATTACACACCCATTCAAACATTTTATACTACAGACCTAGCGTACTCAAGTGTGTATATGTTTCAAAATGTGGAACAACATGCATCAGAAGTAAGTAGGCCGAAGTTGCAAAAATCAAAATTTTGAGTTACATCGGTAGCATTCTTTACAATAAAAGAAAGCAACATCAATAGAATAGCCAATAAAACAATGAAAATGAGATGCGCATGCAGAAGGAACTTTAATACCAATAAATACAAATTTGAAATTGAGGCATCATAAGCAGGCCGGAAGGGATTTGACATAACTAATACTACTCGCTTTTATTGTGGGTGATATTAAATTGTACCAAGAAGAAGACAAGACATGTCAAATGTAATAATCCAGAGGAATGTTCTGCAGAAGTAAAATTAGATTAAAGGCAATCTATCTACCACATTATGAATACTCGTAGTGCAAAAGTAACATGTGCGTAATGACGTTCGTAGCAAACCATAACCAATTGCAAGGCATTGGATAAATTTAACAGCTTAACATTTAGAAAATCATATTGAATCTCTAGTCTTGATATATTGCCAACACTTAAAAAAGGTCTAATTTGTATGAATTCAAAAGATATCACTTTAGTCTACTATCAAATTACTGTTATCTCTCGGACTAAGTAATTAGGCAGATATTTAAGAAGGTACCCCACAGAAAATTTTCAAAATTGCTATCATTGTTACCCGCTGAATGTTTATTCTTGTCACCAAATCTTCAACTACAAAGATCTTTGAACTGAATAAAACAGGTACCTTGACTGTACAAAGGTGGTTTTAGTTTGTCTACTTGAAATGGATAATAATCATAATAGCGTTGTTTAACTTTTAATGTCGTCCTTTTTGAATCATAACAATATATATCTCAAACAATAATAACAATGACGTACATATATGTGACGTTAGGCGGCGGCGTCAAACGACGTCGCGCCAAATTCCCAACATTATCCGGGCCGCGAAATGTTAATAAACACGAACAACAATATGATTATTTAAATACAATAATTTAATCTACTGATACACTTGAAATGTAAAATGTCCATAACACTGGGAAGAGTTTAACACTTGATTGCACAATTAAAAGTCAGTTGTCGTCACATTGTACTTCTAGCGGGTATAGTTTTACAATAGGTCTGGTGGTGATTCCATCTGATGTACGGATGCGCGCGGCTCTCGTCAACCCATCATTTCCGGTGAGAAGCTCGTCTACCACAGCCAAGGTCCACTGAAGTCGCGGCTTGAAGTCGTCCTGCACGATAACAACGTCGCCCAAGCGTATCGTCTGATGGTTGTTGCCGCCTTTCGTCTGGAATTCCCGCAGTGACGTCAGATATTCGTGAGTCCATCGGGGACGGTACTGTTCGATAAGACGCGCGTGAGCCAGTGCGCGCTGTGTGATATCACGGCGTGTAACGTTGGGGAATGAACTATCACCAACGGCTTTAGCGTTACTGTATGGTAGTCCAGTCAGTCTTCTTCCATGGAGTAGATGCGCTGGTGTGAGTGGTGCTGGATCACCTCGACCGTAAGTGACGTACGTAATCGGTCTGTCATTCATGATTGCTTCAACTTCTGTAATCACTGTATGAAGTGTCTGGCAGTCAACAGAAGCCCTTCCAAGCACTTTCTTGATGGTAGTTTTCATAACTCCGACGAGGCGCTCCCAGCATCCGCCATACCACGGGGCTCTTTGGGGAATAAACTGCCACTTCGTTCCTTTATCTGTCAATGCTGCTTGAATGGTGGGTGAGCTACATAGCCGTTCAATATGTGTAGCTGCTGCGTGGAACGTTGTTGCGTTGTCCGAAATCATAAGGCGCGGTAACGACCGTCTGCTCACAAAACGCCTGAATGCAAGCAGAAAGGAGTCTTCTGTCAGATCAGGAACGATCTCGAGGTGGACAGCGCGTGTATTAGCGCACGTGAAAAGACATATGTACACTTTCTGCTGCTGTCGTCGATCCGTCTTCACGTGTAAAGCGCCGCTGTAATCAACACCAGTAACTGTAAAGGGTCGTGCATCTGTGACTCTGGACGCCGGAAGTGGAGGTGGGACCGGCGCAGTGTATGATTTTCCCGTTATTTTTCTACAGTTCACACAATGATGTACGATGTGTCCAACGCTCTGTCGAATAGATGGTATCCAAAACTTCTGGCGTAGAAGAGTGACCGTCTGAGGTATACCAGCGTGGAGCTGTCTGATGTGCGCGTCGTTTATGATGAGCCTTGTTAAATGGGCTTTCGGTGGAAGCAGCAACGGAAACTTCGTTGCCTCTGGTAAGTGGGCATTGTGGATTCTCCCCGCACTACGAATGCAGCCATCGTCATCAAGGTAGAGCCGCAGTTGTCGTATGATGGACTGTCCATGCTTCTTCATTCGCAGTTCATTAATGACGTCACCGTAGCTCTGCTGCTGTTGGTCACGTATCCAAAAGCGCTCAGCTGTTCTGCATTCTTTTGTTGTCAATGGCCCCAAAACGCGCGTATCACGTGATGTAGGTCTACTGTTGTTGGCGAAGCGCAACACGTATGACGTCACTCGAATCAACTTTTGGTAACTGCTGTACTTTTGCATATCTATAAGCCTGTGTTGGCCATACGTCTCTCTGTTTTCAGGGGTCGAAGTACTGTTAGCCTCTTGGTCGATCACGGTAGCGAAGGCGGAAGTGACGTTAGGTTCCCAGAGTGGCCATGTGGAATCGCTGCATAACCAACTAGGTCCGTGTATCCATAACGTGCTGCTTTGCAGTTGAACCGCTGAGATCCCTCGTGTTTGCAGATCTGCCGGGTTTTCATCTGTAGGGCAATATCGCCACTCACACTCTGGAATAAGCGTCTTAATTTCCTTTACTCTGTTGGCAATAAAACGCTTAAGTGGTTTCCCTGTATTCAGCCAATGCAAAACTATTTGACTGTCGGACCAACACACGATCTTCTTTACTGGAATAGCTTCTGTGACGTGTTGGACCATGCGAGCTGCGACAAGAGCTGCCATAAGTTCCAGTCGTGGGAGTGTGATTTCCTTCAACGGTGACACTCTGTTCTTCGCAAATACAATTGAAGATTCGCTCCCGGAAGTGACGTAGGCGACGGCTCCATACGCGCGCATACTTGCATCTGCGAATACGTGTAATGTGTTGTTGTCATTGGTTGTCTGGCTCGTAAAGTATCTCCGTTGGAATGAAGAGTTCAGGGCGAGATTGAGGTCACTCGCTATTGACGACCACTGGTCAACAATGTCCAGCGGCAGTGATGTGTCCCAGTCATAGCCGTTCTTCCATAGATTTTGTACAAGTATTTTTGCACGGACCGTTACTGGACTGAGCATCCCCAGCGGGTCGTAAATTCTTGACGTCTGTTGAAGAATGGTTCGTTTTGTAGCCGTGGTGGATGGTTCTGTCTTACGGGTAACAAACTTCACCACGTCTTCATCTGGGTCCCATATCATTCCAAGAATCTTTGCTTGTCTGTCCCTATCATGAACATTTTCGCTCCGGGCAACATCAATTAAACGTTCACAGTTAGACGTCCATGATCGAAGGTTGAATCCCGCTTCAGTCATCAAGTCACGCGCATGTCGGAAGTAGCTGAGGGTATCGTCTTCGCTGTTAAAACTTGATATTACGTTGTCCACGTACAGATCTCTGGCAATCACGGCTGCCGCTGGGTTGTTTGTATTCATCTTGACGTGTTTCAACAGCGTTGCATTTAAAATGAATGGTGAACACGTTGCGCCGAATAACACAGAGCGGAAACGATACGTCACGAGTTCACTGTCGGGGTCCGTAGGGTCTGACAACCACAAGAATCGTGTCACATCTCTGTCATTTTCATGAAGAGCGACGTTTAAGAACGCCTTTTCAATGTCTGCTGACACAGCGTACTTACCCAGTCTGAAGCGCATGAGCAGCGTTGTAAGATTGTTCAGTTCCGGCGGGGTGGACTCCAGACAGTCGTTCAAACTGGGACTTCCGGCTGATGCGCGGCAACTGCAGTCGTACACTATTCTGATGGGAGTCGTTGTAGAGTCCTTCTTCACTCCGTGGTGGGGAATATAATGTACGCGTTTCGATGTGGCAACACCATCTATTTTCTCTATAAAACCTAGGTTTTCTTGCTCTTTGATAATTTCATCGTATTTCAATAGCAGATGTGGTTCTTTGCTCAATCGACGTATAGTGCTTTCTGTCCTCCTCTTCGTGATGTCATAGTTGGTCGGAAGCGGTGGGTGGTTTTGTTTCCACGGAAGCTTTGCTTTGTACCTTCCGTCTGTAAATGATATGCTGTGTTCTTGGTAGTGACGGAGATTCATGGCATCATCTCTGTCTTCAACCTCGTCTGAGGAAATACCCATCGACTCTATACTCCAGAATCTGGTGAGATCCGTAGAATCTGAAACGTGGGCAGAAATTACGTCCATCACGTAGGAAGTACTATCGGTGTGTACAGGAAGTGGTCCGGACAGGAAATAGCCGATGCGAGAGCTGACGGCTGTGGGACCATCGCCTCGTACTACCTGGTCACCCACGATCTGCCAGTAGAAATCTGCACCGACGAGTAAAGAGATGTCAAATGTATCCTCCATCGTCACCGGATGTGCGAGTCGCAGCCCGCGGAGGTACTTCAAACTCTTGATAGACTGCCGACAGCGGTTCATTATGGGTTTCGCTATAACAGGAACGATAAGTACCCGAATGGGAATCATACATCCATCTGTTGCCACGATGTTGATGGTTGCTGTGTCAAGACGTCTGACGCTGTGTGCGGGATCTCCAAAAGATGATAAATGTATGATGTCAGTTCCGTCATGTTGCAACTGCAGCTTGTCGGCTAACTTCTGCGTTATGAATGATCGCTGCGCACCTTCGTCCATGAGTATATTGGCCTCAGCGTACCGGCCGTCGGCGCACACAGGTGAGACTGCTGTCTTCAACAGAACATCTGAGTGGGCTGTCAATGACGACGAGTGTAATATGGCTGCCCCCTCTCTGTTACTCCATGTATGACCATTGTGACTGCTAGAACGATTCTGTGAAGTCTCAGAGGTTGTATTTGTTACACAATGCGATGATTCCTGTGACGATTCACATATGAATGAATGATGTTTGCCTTTACATTTGCGACAGCGAAATCTTGATGGACAGTTGACAGCTTGATGTGATTTGCTCAGGCAATTAAAACAAAGTCCTTTCTTCTTTACGATGGAAATGCGCACTGAAATGTCACTTACTGTTTTGCATTCACCCTGATGGGCTCTTTCACAGAACACGCACAACTTCTCGACTTCCCTCTGGAACTTTGGCGACTTCCGGTTGTAGGTGGTCTCCTTCCGTGCCCCAGTGTGAAACGATGCAGTGGGTATCAGGTATGTTTGGTCTTTGTGTGTATTCCCTGCGTCCATGATGTCGATCTCCCGATAAATTGCTTGCCTCAAATCTGAGAGAGTCCACGTTTGGGTTTTATTTTCTCGGGCTAGATTTCTGCGGGTTTCCGACGGAAGTCTTTCTAAAATAATAGGAATCAACAGATTACCGTAGGAATCCTGTGCCTCTCCAAGTGCCTCTAATCCTCGGATGTTAGTTTCCAGACGATCGTAGAAGTAACGAAGCTCTCGGATGTTTGCGGCGGGTGACGGCAGCTGTAGTAAGTTGGACATGTAGGCAGCGGTGATCTTCTGAATCTGTCCATACCGCTGTTGTAGTAAATTTACAGCTTGCTGGTAGTTGGCGTTACTAAGCGTAAATCCCTCAATTGTTCTGGCAGCTTCGTCTTGCATAAGAGATTTCAGGTATGAAAACTTCTGTATGTCAGGTAAGCGGGGGTTGTTGTGTACGGCAGATGAAAACGAATCCCAAAACGTAGGCCAGTTCATTATTTCACCGTTGAAACTCGGTAGTGTTAATTTTGGCAAATGATGTGGCATCTGCAGCTGTTCGTGTACTCGCTGTACCATCTCGCTCGGTTCCTGTACAGCTGGGGCTTGTATGTGCGGCATCGATGACTGGTTAGTGTTTTCAGCTTCGTGTTCAAGGCTAGCGGGTGTGGCGCTCGAACCGTGTTTAGCGTTTGCTGAATGCTTCTTATATCTGTGCAACTTTAATTTCAGATGAAAACTGTATGCAGCTGTTTCTCTGAGCTCCTTAGCAATGTTTTCCGTGTCGGTGGTGTTTGTAATCTTCTCGTCAACAGACTTTAACAATGCAAGAACGTCATTGATCATTTCAAAGCACAGCTCAAATTCATCGTATAAGTTATTTTCCTTTGCCGTTTCTAGTTGCAAGAATAAATCTTCAAGCGTAGCCTTATGCCCGTCTCTTGCTGCTAATAACTTCTGTAGGTTCATTTTTGTAATCACGGCACCAAAATGTCTACTTGAAATGGATAATAATAATAATAGCGTTGTGTTTAACTTTTAATGTCGTCCTTTTTGAATCATAACAATATATATCTCAAACAATAATAACAATGACGAACATATATGTGACGTTAGCCGGCGGCGTCAAACGACGTCGCGCCAAATTCCCAACATAGTTGCATTCATGTCTGTTTTTTTGTTATGCGCTTTTATGTGTGTTTTGTGTTTTTATTTTGTTGCGTCGTACTGTGTGGCAATGGGTCACTTGTCACAAACAAAGGACATCAAGTTTTGTTTTAGTTTTTTTTTTAACTGCTGATGAAGATTTATTTTAAATGTTTAACATTTGTATACAAAAACGGAATACATATTGACAGATCCCTCTAAGACAAGTAGGCAAAGAAAAAAAAGACAACTGATATATACCGCACACAGATTATATAGAGACAGAAATACAGCATCAAACTTTACAAACCTTTCCCAAAACCTATAAATGGTTAAAACGTTCTATAATTAGGATGGCAAACTATTAAAAATAAGACAATCGTTAATGTCACTTCAATCCAAACCTGCGCATTTTGATTGCATTTAAACATTACAATGACTTGATAGGAAAGATTCTTTAAACAAACAATCCCATTAAAATACCATATGGATGATTGGCCAAAATGATTTGGGCGAACGTAGACCATCAGGCCTCTGCGGTTATGACCAGATACATAAAACGATTTTATAAAAATAAACTCCATATTGAAAAAAAATATCCAGAAAATAATATAAGACGATTAAACGCACAAATCTACAGTCGGGGACAACGAATGACAAGTTTTCACATTTATTAAGACAATGATAATAATATCAACTTATTTGAAGCATTTTGTCTACAAGCTGGACACTAGTTTGTGAAATAATTTTCCATACGCAATCGGATTTAATATGAAAATACTCAATTATGTACGTGTACATGTATCCCCGAACATCATGATGAAGGACAAAAGCATACTCCTAGTCAGATGCAGGATCTCGATTCTGACATGTAAAGTTTTAAAGATCGCATTAACTTTGCATAGTTCATCTTGTAAAACGAACATCTATATTTTTGGTTAACAGCTTTGTTCAGCCTGCTATCTGGCATAGAAATTACATAGGCATTTTAAGGCGAAAAAGAAAGGAAAAGGTACAGTTTACATCAACAGCGGCATAGCATAGAACATAGGCATGAATTGCCCGAATTATTCTCTTAATAATACATTATGTCAAACGTCCTGAGAAGAAAGTTTAATTTACTTAGAATTGCTAATATACATGTAATACATTTATAGTTGTTGAAAAGTCATGTTGACATACAGTCATAACAACTGCGACTGTGTACAATTATTGTCTTTATCAACGCACGCTATAAACACATTGAAGACTCGTTAAAAAGTCGGTCTTAATTGTTATACTCCTCGACAAGTTATAGAGCTTATTTGAACATGACTAAACTGTGATTGTGCTTTTTTCGACCTTGAATTCAGTTTACTGTTTTGCAATTTTTTTTAGACGTTTCGAATGGACATAAACTGCCAACAAGTCCAAAGAAGTTGTTTTGTCACTGCAAACTATTATTCGATAAAATAAATAATTGGTTGTTAGATTTCATAGAGATTACTTTGTAATTCACCACTGATTGTGCGCGCCTTAGAGGTAATCAGAAAAGTAATGAAGCTCCGGGGGTTTCGTAAATTGAACCTGGCTCACATTTAACAAAAGAAGCTCTAAAATCATGTATTCCAATTACGGTGACATTTCTATGAGTGTCTCCCAACCGATCGGCCCCAAGATCCGAACACGAGATATGTTGATTGGGGGACATTCCTGTCTAATGTATCGCGGCTTTTTTTAAATGTTATTTAGTTATTTTCTAAAGGCTTTGTTAGTGACTGCAAACGATCGGCACTTAAACAATTGCCAGTTTAGTGACTCTTTGTGGTGTGTTTGGCTCCATGCCAATGAACTGGTATGCCAATATTTGTTATGTTGGGTGCAAAGTAATTTGTCAACCTTGATTTTATAAAAATCGTATTTTAGCCTAATTTTAAGACAACAAACACAGTGCTATTTAGTTTTTATATAGAATCCACTTCGTTAAATAAATGAAATATTGTTTGACTCTATAACAAAGTCTCATTGTTTTGTGAACAATAATGTAGATGTTTCAGTACAAGATTTATGTAAAATTATCGGGGGTTCTACTAAAATGAGTTTTTCGTGTCTGTTTAAAAAAAATAAAATTGTTTTGAATTGTTTAACTTCGTGGTTTTGCGAATGTATTATGGAGAATGTATTTGTGAAAAGTCATATATTAAACGTTTACATTTACATACCATAAACATGCCTTTGTAGAGGGGAGATACAAGCAAAAAATCATGTAGACACATCATTTTTTGTTATTAGTACAGCGTAATAAAAATGCAACGTCATTTTGTGTTGTGTGTCTTTCTATTTGAATTCTGAATATCATTCACTACATAGTTTAGATATTTGTGGTAACACATTACATTTATTACTACGCTACCATAGTTGGAGTGCGATCTTATAGAATATAAGTCATGCATTGTGATGTGTATAAAAACTATATAATACGTTGGGAACAACATCTGCATGAAGCATCAATTTTGAAAAGAATAGTTGAAAGATGTGTCGGGATTAATGACAAAAAATTGCGATATTACTGAAGATTTCATTATCATTCGTTTAACACATGCCTGACAGTGAGTCATTATTCCTTATCTATATGCGAATCTTGTAATGTGGGGTTTTCTGTTATAGTTCGTAATCTAAGTTTTACAAAACTATTCGTGTTATGGAAATACATGTTTATGTATGTGCTTTTGTAGCAAATGGTAAATACTTATTTTACTCTTAACACTTTCACACATGTTGTAATATTTCCCACCGTTTTACTCAAGAAAAGAACCTTTTTGCCCAAATTAAAATAGTTAAAAGGCATTGTACACAAAATATAACTAGGTCACAATACTTAAGTACACAAAGTACATAGCACGCAAAGAAACCGTGTTTCTTGTTTGCGCTTTGTACAATAGCAATCGACGGAATGTAATTCTAAGGGACCTTGGTTGATATAACAGACCATATCTCCTGCAAATCATTCAGAAGCATATGTCTTGTTATTGGACATGTTTACCTCAAGGCTATAGCAATTTGCTTTTTTTTCTATTCAAATGTAGTTTGTTGAGTGCCCGTTGGTGACGGGTAGTTCTCTTTTTGATCCTCGCAAACATAAACAGCAACGGAAATACAAGCTGGGAAGTACGTGTGAGTGTTAACTGTTCCACCTGATCAGATTAGATATATCCGAAACCGATATCAAAAGAATTTCCTTTATTCTGCGTCAAGTTGCTGATCATTCAGTTTGTTTTACAGCGACATTGTGCGGGCCTTTTGTACAAAGTCAACTATGTGCAACAATTTTGTTTTGTAGTTAAGACTTCACAGTGATTTTCATGAATAACTTAAGTTGTTCTAAACTATGATCCAAACCTTTTGACTAAACGAAGTTTTTACTGCAATACAGTTTTGCGGATATTAATAGCCATAAGATGAATTTAATTGCAGTTTAATTTACGAACAGCATTCCACTGTTGTATATAGTCGTTTTAAGTCGTTAAATCTTTAAGGCAGTTTGTATAATCGTGTACATTAACCGAAAGATAGATTGATACATGATATTTTGATTTATACCTCTATATCAAAATAGCAATCCATAACCTTGACACTTTTCTAAATCTTGTCATTCGGTGGCCGTCAATTGTCGTGAATAAGAATGTTGCATTAGTGGAAACAATGTTTATTTTTTTCCCTTTAAACTCAATGAAATCGCCAACTGCACAGAACAGTTAGTTTGCTTCTTGTACATTGTTACGCATGTTAATGTTTTTTTGTGCATTAGAGTCATTTAAAACTGCTCCAAAGATTGTTATCTTTGAGCAAATAAATTAAATATGTTTTTAAAAATAAGAAAATCGGTAATGTCTCTTCAATCCAAACCATCGCATTCTCAACAGTAGTATTAACACAAGAAAACATTTTTAAACGGGAGGCGTCGATTACATCTCGCGACACACACACAGTCACGACAATAACGTTCTATAACCCGCGTATCGAGTCAGCTTACCCTGGTGATTGTATTTGAACTTAACAATGACTTGATAGGAAAAATGCTATCAACAAACAAGCCCATTGATATACACTACAAAGGTGCGCGTAATACCAATGTCGCACGCATAGTCGTAGTAATAACGGCGATAGGATGTTTCCATGATCGGAGTCTTTAAGTGTAAACAGTGTAATGGATATGGTGTCCGCCTTGCGATCGGGAGGTCACGGGTTCGAACCCCACTGTGAGCATTCCTTCGATCTCCCCAAAGTTACCAAGTACTGGTTCTAGTCCCAGGAAACGGACTCGAGAACGTTTCTATAAGCCTAAGGCTTAATCGATGCAATCGAGCTAATATAAAAAGGTTTAAAATAAGTGTAAAACCATTTATAACAAGCAAATTCGTTGAATTGATATCCCCCGCCAAACTAGAGCTTTGTCACAGACATGCTGCATTGACACATAATATATACAAAGGGCCATAACTCCGTTATTAACAGATGGTGTACAATGCCATTTGGCGTGCATCATCCTCTTATCCATATATATACTCATACATAGTTTCAATGAAATCCGCCAAAGCATTTCCAAGATATGGCTCCGGACACAAAAGTGTCGGACGGGCGGTAGGACGGAAGGACGGACGGACAACGCCAAAACAATATCCCTCCGCGGGGGATAATACTCGTAATCACAGGACAAAGTCCTTTGATTGATTGAACCGTGGGAACGTATTCGGCACTAAAGAATACACATAAGAAACCATTACATAATAAACAATGATCATGTGGTAGTATATTAATATTAATTATATTTAAAGTAACATAATTGCTAATAAATAATGTTTACTCTTGTTTTATGTCTAATAATCAGTATTTTGTTTGTGAGTATTTTCGCGCAAAATCAGGCTTGTTTTGTCGAAGATGTAAAGAAAAACACAGCACTTTATGTAACAACAATGCTATCATAGACATACATTTGATAATAATTGTGATTAAGTTATTTAAATGGGACATCACGCAAACATATTTAATACGATTAGGAAATACAATGGAATTATTGTTTTTTTTTAAACAAATAACTGAAAAACCAGCATGATCACATGTGTGATGAATCATATTTTTTTTTATAACAAAATAGCACAAATATGTCGTGGATAATTAAACTTGCCAAGACACCAGATAATTCGAAAACAATTGTTTTTCGCACAAAGCAACGAACTTAACGTGGCATATTAAAAATGACCCGCGTCATGCGAAAATGACTCTTATGCCTTATGCGGCCAGTGTATATACCCTGTCCGCAATAAAGGCACGCACTAATTCATGCTCTCATTAGCGGACAGCTTAGCTCCTGACCAAACTGTGCGGATGCGCAGGCTGGTCTGGATATTATCTGGCCGCATATGGAATAAGGTCCATTTTCGCATGACGTGACTCAAATGTTATTAAACCGTCCTATGTGAAAAAATCCGCCCGGTCCATGTGTTAAAATCGTCACCAACGTCAATTAAACCTCAAAATCGCTCATGAAACTAATTATGTAACGAAGTCCAGTAAGCGTGTCTAACAAAACAAACCAACAATTGTTAATCAGCAAGGACGCACACCCCGCCTCTCTGTCACTTTAAATTCATCACAAGATCTGTGCTGGCTTAATTATATCGTAATACAGTTCTATTGTTTCGACTGTAAATGGAAACCAGATATTATCGAAGCCGCACAAATGGTATTCCCGTTCATTGTTTTTAGTAATTTGTGTGATAAAACAATGCTTTTTATTACAAATGCTGAAATAAATACCGAAACAAATACGTAGGATAAACTAATGCCAACTGCGTCCTGCACGCGATAGGAGATATATGATCGATAGAACCGTGGGGCACTTATAAACTGAATACGTTAACAATAACTTATTGAATACCCGTAAATAATAACCTTTGTTCATCTGATAGGCCAGTAGATTTAAGCCATTTGACATATCTTTATTGTTAATGAATAAGTTTTGTTTGATTAATTGATTTGTTTTATATCTGACAATTAAGTTTATTGTTCAGAAAATCACATTATTGAACAACGGGGTTGTTTTGTTGTAGAAAAGCAGATAATTTAACATACGGTATTATTATTTTATACAAAGGTCTTACAGATATGCATTTTACATTAGGGTATTGTGATTAAATTATTACGATGTCGAATCAAGCACACGTAGAAGGTGCAGATTCATCACTACAAATAGATTGTTTAATTTCAAAAGAAACCAATTTTAGCTAACGCAGTGGTTAAACACAGAGACTATATTCTCGTAGATTTTAGAATCAATTATTGCATGGATATTAAAGTTGAAATACAAACAATGACCGATCTCACGACACCGAATAAGACATACATCCGTTGGCGATTATCAGGCGTGTTGGCAGATTTGAAGAATTCGTCAAACCAAAAACACGAAAGAACGACAAATATACCCACCAGAACGACAACAAAATGAATTGTTGCCATTTTTATAGTTCTGTCGAGTATATTTGTGGATTTGGCGTTTTGTTGTGTTTGCGACCTAACCTACCAACACAAAACGTCATAACGACGAATATATACCCGCTAAACCGACAAAAGGACGCAAATAGAACAGATGATATGTGTCGCGCTTTTTGTCGTTCTGGCGGATATATTCGTCTATCTGGCTTGTTTTCGTGTTATCGACCATTAAATCCGCAAACACGCCAACCCGAAAGAACGAACAATTTACCCGTCATATGAAAAAAGGGGCTCCAAATCGACCATTGTGACATTTTTCTCCCTTTTTGTCCTTTTGGCGGGCATATGTGTTTTTTTTGGTGGTGTCATGCATGAAAGAACGATACATGTACCCGCAACGGCAAAAAAGGCGTAAATACATCAATTATGAAATGTGTTTACATTTGTGTCTTGTGTGTTGTCGTGCTGGCGACTTTCAAACACGCCAACACGTCAGAACGATATATCAGAAATCAGCCAATGGAGGTAAATGATAGTTTGTTGATGATCCCAATAAATAAGTTACATCATCATTATAGTGCAAAAAGCTTGCACGTACAAACAATTAATTTCCCATGCCTTTCTAGAATCAATGTGTTTATAAAGTCAAAAAAGCTTACAAGTGCAAACAATAAATATCGCATGCTTTTCTAGAATCAATGTGTTCATAGTCAAAAAAGCTTACAAATACAAACAATTAATGTAACAAGCCTTTTTATAATCAATGGGTCCATATTGGCATGAGAATACCAACGTATAGTTAAAAACTCGTGTACGATGTCTGAAAAATCCATTCAAAATAAGCCTTGTTTGGTCAGAATTTGACTATATTCTGCTCAATTAGAACAACCGAAAATTGTAGTAGTAAAGCACGACAATGTTTCATTTTGTCAGCGCTTTCACTTTGTTGTCTTGGCAGTGCATATACTGCGATATATACGAGGTGTCTAATAATTGTGTTTTACCATACGGCATTATGGTCTTAATCTTCCGCCAGTAAATCCTTCCGAAAAACTGGGTCCTGATATAATTAAAAAAAGCTAATATTACACATTGATTAGAGGTTCTATATTTATGAACAACGTGTATACGAAATTATATGTTTTACGATAGAATTCAAGTGTAGGGTCAATTTTAACATGGAACCTAATTAAAAAATGATTCATCAATCCGAATGTAATGCACAATCTTTATTAAAAATGATTTTTAACGATTGGGTACACGTGTATAACTGGTCTGTTTTCTGTTTTCTTGGTGTTTCATGCTTTCTTCATAGATTTTGATAGAAGTAATATATGGCATTCGCCTTGAAAAGACCAGCTGATTTTAATAAAGCGTGTTTTCTACTGGTGCAGCTTGAGTTTTACAGCTATAGACAGCCATTTATAATGAAAACAACAACTAAGTATTCTATCGATAAGTACATTTTTACACTTTGTGCATGCGTTGTTGTATTTGTGTGTGTGTTTTGGCTCTCAGCCTTCTTCTGTTAATAAACGACATCGTGCTGTTAATAAGAATCCGCTGCTTCTAGCGCAGCCTTCGGTTCATTTTGTATTCATTAAAAAGAACTAATCATGTCCACTTTTATTTGTTGACGTTAAAACGCGTTTACAAAAATGTTTTTTACATAAAAAATAATGTTGATGACATAGTTTATGTTTAAATTCAATCGGTGGAGAAATATACAGGTAGTTCGATCCACAAACTTATAACAGTGTTTATGGCATCGAAGTCCATGGCTAATTTCAAGTTACATAAATTCGCAAAAGTGGATCAAAGCGCGTAAAAATTGTGTCTTGAACAATCACACTTCATGATGATGACATTTTTAAAGTTAAACGATCAATAAATCGCTTAAAGAAATGTAGAAGAACTTCGCTCAAGATATTGTAACGAGCCGAGCGGTTCTTCTTTTTCTTTTCCTTATTGAATTGTGATAGCGGGCCTACTCTTGGTGTCAAACCAACTTTTCTTTCATTAGGTTGTATTTAAAACATTTTAAATAAAATNTACACCAGAAAATTGATTCAAAAACATATAGATGGTATAAATATTAATATATAAATATTAATGAGCGCAACCGCGCAATCAGCATGTTGCAGGATATATACCATACGTGCTAAAGCTTCCTATCGTCACGGATGAATGGTTTCATCGTGACATTGCACACAATGTAGAAAAATGATCACATGTTAATGTTTTAATCAGAATCCTTACGCATAACTTAGATATTTAAGTTTTAAAAGTGTTGCGTTAGAAAAGTCTCCAAGTGCGTGTTGCGTTAGAAAATTATCCAAGTGTAGTTTGTACACTATACACATATCGATCTTTTTCTGTACTTAAAGTTTTATAATCAACTACAATTAGACAATATGTCATATAATCAGACATGTGGAGAATTCCTATTAATAACTTGAAACAGAATACCTGTTTGAACCTAATTCTTGTATTGGTATAACTTTTCTGCATAATTTGGTATAACTATTTAATATAAATACTTATTTTATATATATTTATAAATAATAATTCGAGCAAGCGTCTTTTCCATATTTTCTTATTATCAACATAATAAAATATTTATTTAAAAAGTATGCTGTATTGTCCTATACATATAAGCAAAGACTATTTTAATCATTGACAAAAAGATAACCCCTGACAAATTCAAACATTCGTCTGTCTGTATATCTTCATTACACAAAGTGACGGGATACTGATCCTTCCAGACCAAGTGCATTTCTTTACGGCATAGTTAATAATCGTTTAATTTCTGTTTATCATTTTTTAAAAGTAGTAAAAACATGTCATATGGTAAGCCCAAAAAAGGCTAACTTTTGTGTAAATCACATTCGTTTGTCGATTAACCGTTCAAGTGCTGGTTTTAAATTGATATACACCTGTACTTTAAATCGTTCGTTCAGATATCAGCGAGTGAATATATTCAAACTTTTACAATTTCACACCATCTGCGGGTCAATCGTGTACAGCGTGGGCGACTAGAGATAAACGGCTCGCGGGTGATGCAATAAGAATCAATTAAAACAAACCACAATATTCCAAGATGGACTTACCACAAGAACTCAAGGTGTATTATAATATAAATGCGCATAATCAACATGTATGTTCACATAATTGTACACAATTTGAGATAATACTTCTTTTTGGGAAATGGCATATTGCCAAATCATTCGTGTTTAAAGTGATCCACAGATCTTATTTCTTAGTGTTTAAATCTTTGTGTTTGTGCTTACGGGCGGTTCTGGTGCTTTCGAAATTGATGAATATATCGTATGTCACGACCCTCGAGAGAAAAGATAGTTAAAGAGGGACTATTGTATGAGGGGTACAATATTTAATATTACTACCTTATTAAACTAATTTTCTTCAGCTGGCGATAAATTTATGTTGCTATCCTTAAAGTGTTTAAATTAAAAAATATTTTAACATCAATAGTAATAGGTTAGTGGCAACAATGTAATGCGTGTTGTTGTTTTTTATTCAGGCGTTAACAATACGTTACACATATTTACATTTTCTACACAATTTAACTTATCATAATATAGCCTTACTTCTTGAGATGACACCTTATGGCAAGACAACCTTCTCTCTTTTTGTTAGTACGATGTTGACAAACGTATGATTAATAACATAAGTACAAACAATAAAAAGTAAAATATTGTGCGTGTCACAGAATCATTTAGATAATGTGATGCCATATAAAGAAATTCGAGTAAATTACGAACACTGAGTGACATGTGCTGTAGAAACTCTTTGTGAATTATCATATAATAATTAGAATCCAATCAGGAAACTACATAACATACAATTCAAATGGAAAATGAATGAACTATCAGGTTAAATGAATTGAAAATAAAATGCAATACAAATGTTTACAAAATGTTAAAACAAACTGTCTAGACTAGGGGTACTTCATATGCATACACGTTCATGAAAATTACGAAAACGAATGTTTTAAATGCATGTTTGGATTTACGCAACTAATAGAAGGTATCAACGCTACTTCGAAAGGCTCAATTCAAAAGGTACAATACATATTCTTTTCATTAAAACGAGGGAATCTTAAAAAAACTTTGCTTTGGTAAATGGAAAATATATTTTTGACGAAATATAAATACAAAGTAAGTCTACTAACGCAAACATCAGATATTTGTAGTCAGTACCATGTCCTTTATTTATGGCAAGTGATCAATAAACGAAAACAATGAAATAGTTTAGGGAAGCACATACAACAAACACACATGAATACAAAAAATAGTATTCTATTGTCAACAAATTTAACAGCGAATGGAAACCATTTAAATGGATGTTTAAACTTTAACGTTGACAACATATATTTGTCCTATACCATCACATCGCAACAAGGTATTACAGAAAACATACACCAACGAATTCAATCGGTATCGACATCATTGTTATACACGAAACTATTATACAATGCATCTGCCTTGCAATATTTTTTACATATTTGTACGTTTTTTATGTAATGTAAACAAATTCAAAATTGTACATATGATGACTATACGGCATAATGTCACATTTTGAAATAAATGTGTTTACACTGTACTTATCGTTCTCTACTAAAACAATCGTATATATTTTCTTTTGCAGATGCAGTACAAGTTTAACTTTGATGTGATATTTGACCATGCTCAACAACAAGAGGTTAATCAGACTTGTTAATGTTAATATACAATGCCATATTATGTCCTGTATTATAAAGGATATCTGTTACTTTCCGAAAAGGAACATTCATACGTTGGTGACGATATTCTTTTTTTTGTCTTTAAAGATTTGCATGAGTTGCATATTTCATATTTTATGGGCTTCTTTTATACTTTCCACGTTCATTAGTATACACATTTTTGCAGCTGATTGTTTTGATGCGTAACATAAGTTTGAACCAGTTATTGTATATAATTTTGCTGGATAAGTAATAACCGATATAAAATAATGAAGTGAAAGTATATATTTTTACTAAGTTAATGCATGTAAATAGGAATAAGTAAGTTAATGTATACGCATACACGACAGGAAAACCAGACTGCTTAAACATGTTTTAAATACTTTTCTTGTTTATATTATATTAAGTGTGTGTGGTTGTCGCATTTACAACCTTTAAGCGTTATTGTGTATTCATTACATGTCGTAAGTAAGTATAATGTTTTTACAAAAGCTTAGGAAAACGTTTTCCATTTCTTTATAATTACACCTAGAACAATGAACAAATAGCTAAGTTAATATCCTACAAGAGCAGTAAACTCGATTGCAGAACAGAGGCAGCTGGTTTGCTCAGATGTATGTGTCATTTCATATATCATTCGACTTAGGTACACCTTACGACTACATAATACAAGACAAGACCCAAGACCACACACCTTAGTAATTTATTCAATGTAGAATGATAATATATTATTTATTTGTTTTGTACATATATGAAAAATGTTTGTATTAATGCACATAGCTGAATAACAACGGTCATGTATACAAGATTTGCGGAATGTAAGGATTACCTCTCTCAGCCATTCAGCTCACTGGATGGTGTTCATACACATTGAATTATTTACGAGTCATGCAATAGCACACACACGTACACGCACAAACACAAATGGCATGTTACATGCACAATAAGTAATATAATGTATTATGTAAGGTTATGTTTACAAGCATCGACATAAAGTCTAGAACTGCACATTGAAATATAGTATGTATGTCTTCTTTTAATACTACATATTTTGTATTTGGCTACTTAACAAATCAAACCATACTTCATATGATGTATACACATAAATAAAGTCTTTCCGAAATAATAAAACTCAAATAGGTCTAAGAAAAGATTGCAATTGACTGAACTATTTATTGCTTCTAGTAATAATATGCATGTTTATTTTATTGATAAGTAATGTATTCATTTATTCAGAATTTTTATATGTAATACATTATTAAGCCGCTCTACATATCTAGTCAAAAACTAAGTTATATACACCAATGAGCAACATTTGCACACTTATTAAATATCTTAAAATTGTAAAACATAAGTACAATACACAAAACGAAAGCCGTTTAAAGAATAAGCATTGGCAATAAAACCTAATTTATAATAATAACGCCATTAAACTAGAATATACGAACTAGAATAAACAAACCTATGCTATATTAACAATCATTGAATAAGCTATGAATGCTACCATGCTTTAAACATTGATGAATAGATGAATAGAATTGTCAACACATTGATACTGAAAACGGTAAGAAATTATTCTGATTGGTGTGCGTGGTTCAAGTTTAGGCTATTAATCAATGCTAATTTGTTAAACATATTAGTATGCATAAACTTTATAATTGACACATAACATAACATATATAACTAATGTACACGTATATGATATCAAATAAATCGCACTTGTTGATGACATTTTCTGTCATCATTTTTATCCAAAATATTATGTGTAGATATTTCCATGGACATAATAAATAATACCATAAATGTAATTGTCATTAAAATAAATTTGAAATAAACTTGTGAATATAGAATATAAACATTTACATACCATAAGATCACTCAATTACATGCATTAACTTGTTCTTTGTGCATACATTAACATAAACTGCATTAAAATGGTATTTGCATTATAATAACATGTTTTTAGATATACGTTGACTTGTTATCTTTGATGTTATTTATTATTATGTTCATAAGTGGAAAACACGACGTATACAAAACTAAACGTGTTTTGGTTGATGTCACTGAAACAATGACGTGTTATGCAATTAACGTCAAACGTGATACTATGTCATAATATAATAGTTGTGCAGTATTTCTACAGTGCGATATGTAAAAAGCCAAGTTTCTTTGAGGATTGGTTTATTTGTAAATTAAGATCATGCTTATGCGGTAAGTTATAAATGATTGGCGTTTTCATTGTTAAAACAACCGTGAAGATATTTCTTCATGACACTTGACTCCTAGTTCATGACTGTGCTATCAGTTACGCAGGGCTGTTAATTCTATTTTCCGATGTTCATTTTGAAATACTATCTTTCTCCGCATGGGTATCAATTGTGCTTTTTTTATACTGTGTTTTCTGCGTCAGTACCGACCTCTGTAGTGTTGAGATTTTTCATTTGCTACTCAGAGTGCGTTGTTATAACGAGAGCAGTACAATTGCTGGAAGAACTATGAGTCGTAATGTCAGTATCAGACTAGATAGAGTTTTTGCTTTTCTCTTCCCAAACGTTCTTTGAGTTTGAACAACCATGTTCAAGCTTGATGGTCACTCCTAACCAAAAAATGTCGGCCTAGTAGATACTGCCTGAAATATTCTACAAAAAAAACGTATGGCTAATAATTCTTTTTCTGTAATGCAGTAGTTTTTTCTCGGCTTTGTTTAAAGCCCTACTTGCATACGCTATCACTTTTTCTCTGTCTCCTTGTACTTGATATAGGACTGCCCCAATTCCAAGGTCACTGGCATCTACATCTAGTCGAAATTTTCCGCCATCATTCATTGGGTACCCCATGATTTCTGGGCTGATCAGTTCTTTCTTGAGTTCTTCAAATGACTGCTTACACCTGTCATCCCACTTGAACTTCTTGTCTTTCTTTGTCAATTCCGTC
>VMBQ01006568.1:25040-43217 GCA_007657795.1 Dreissena rostriformis | reverse complement strand
ATTGTAGCCACAAATAAATACATGTATATATGCCCATGATATTTTCATTTTCTTTGTTCTGAACCATAAAAAGCGCGCGAAAATTGGCGTGGGTGTATTTATTTTTTACACAAAATCTTCGTAGCGCAGACAACATTGGGATCTTTTAATTTCGATTTAAAGTTTCGTAGTGAATTTCTTCTCAAGTACCGGGGTAGCTCGCGAATGATTTGGAATTGACATTTCATCTGAATAAAATAAAAATCAAACACGCTGTAACACGCTATATTTAGATTTCATGCAACATGTACAAGTCATTTTCTGGAAATCGGGAGAAATGAAACCCAATTTTGTGAAAACAAAAAGGGCAATTGCATTGATTAACACCATAAAAGTTAATCGTATTGATCATCTAAACGCTTAGTTTTAGTTTCCGACTTAACGTACTGCCCGAGTTTAAGTACGCATAAATGTGCACATAATATCTACATGTACATGAAGTATATGATTTTATTTTGTACATGTACATTTAAAACGCGTGAATGACCCTCGCAGACAGGTGTTTACGGTGGCTGCGCAGCATCGCGGTGATCACGGGTGTTCCCGTTAACGATAGCGTGCAATCGCGGCGATTTCGGGTGTTCGCCGAACACCGCGGTCAGTAGCGTGTCCGCCCCCCGCGAAATGTCACCCATCGGGAAAATTGAACACCGCGACCACGCGTTTTTGTCCAAGTACACGCTGCCTGTACTGTAGATATTGTCAAGATTAAAATTCTGACAAAGTTTCATCAAGATTGAGTCATAATTGGAACCTCTTCAGTGATAACAACGTTTTTCTTGGATTTGACCTGATGACCTAGTTTTTGGAGGCACAGATTCAAACTCTGGATAGATATTGTCAAGATAAACATTGTTTCCAAGTTTCATCAGGATTGCGTCATAAATGTGCCCTTTAGAGTGGTAACAAGGTTTTTCTAGATAAACATTCTGAACAAGTTTCATCAAGATTGTGTCATTAATGTGGCCTCTAGTGCGATAACCAGCTAAAAGTTGATGATATATGACACTCACCGACCGATGACGGACACAGAGTGTTTACAATAGCTCACCATGAGCTAAAAATTAGATTAAAGGAATGTTTCTTTACCACTTGGTACACGTCTCCTTTCTTGTTCCCCCGTGATGTTTGGGAGGAGTTATCAGTGAACTTGACCCCCGGTCGGGACTCCTCCACTGTTGTATACAGGTCACACAATCTGATGACAAAAAAACAACAACATTTTCATCTCTATATAATGTTGACATTCACAACAAGAACCACCATAAAATTACTTTGAAACCAATATTATTTGTCAGACACTTTTTCGTGGATTTTCATGAGTTCTTTCAACCAACAAATCAATCATTTATTGAAAGTTTACATAGGAAGTCTAATATAAGAAATAATGAAAATCCACAAATTCAAGATCCAACACATATGCCTCAGGAAACATATTCAAGAGCATGTTAATAAGCCTAAAGGCTTTCGATGAAATTGAGCTGAAAAAACTGATATGAACACTTTGAGAGCAGCCCAAAATAACCCAAAGTGCTCAATGAAGTACTGACAAAGACAGAAGCCATAAGTTTATGACAGGTTCGAACAGATGTTATAAAACTCTGAGCCACCAACCTCAATATATATCCCTTTATATAGTATTACACAACAAAAAAACTGCATTAAACAAGCAAGCTAATGGAGTAAATGAAAGAAATCAAAACAAAGCAATAACCTTTTATTGATACTGTAATCAGCCAATCGGACTCTTCCATGGACATCGATGAACACACTTGAAGCCTGCATAAAAAATACATAAATAAAATAGAAACCTCAAATAAGAACTGATTATGGGTACATAAGGGAGATAATGCAGTCTGTTACTATACATGAGTCTTCATTATATTCTCAAGTTCCAGCAAATATGCAGCAAAATATGCCTATTGTAATCAGATGAGATGCTAGCTTTAAATGTGATTTTAACAAAGGTTTTGTATATATTTATCCTACAAAACAGCAGTTAAAGCTTGGGAAAACTTTCAAAATATTTGTCAAAATAATAGCATAAATCAAACAGAAAATACCCCTTCGTCGAAAATACCCTACGTGACGATAAGTACAAAATATTAAGTTGAAAAGACTATAAATCCTGTTAATATTTATATTATATTATATTAATATATATTTTTTGTTATGTGTATATCAATAATAGTGAACAAGTATAAGCATACATGACAAACTGAAATCCACAGAACAATTTTATGTATGAATTGAGAAGCGTTTTCTGCATTTCATCGGTGTATATACTGTCTGGAAAAAAACTCCTAATTTGCATAAATGCCGACGGCATTTCTGCATAAATTAGGCGAAATTTTCAGTTTATATACCAATGATATGCAGAAAAATGATATTCAATTCTCATGATTACAATATAATGTGTATAAAAGCTGCAATCATTAAAAAATATATAGGCCACAACAGACTTTTATTAATATGCATACACATCTCACTTCAATTTAGGTTTCAACTTCTTAGGATGGCACAACGTTAATGTTCCCACAAACAATGACATTTGAATTTTGCCAACTTACCCGTAAAAGGTTCATTTAGATTTGCACAATAAAATGACGCCATTTGGCCTATTGTTGATGAAAAAGTATAACGGTTATGAATATTGATGATGTAATTTGCATACATATTGGGTTTATCCGCATATGAAACACAGGTAATGGGAAATGATTATCAGAATGCAACGTTGATGTGAAAATTCAAAATGTTGTAATTATAACATTTTTATGGGTATTTACATGCAATAACATAATATGGCATAATAAAGTTTTTTTAAGTAACATCAAACATAAAATTTATAACAAATTCAAAATAACTGTGTCAATTGGAATACACACTACAACAAAAGTTTGTGTCAAAAATGTATGCCCCCAGCGAGTTTTGATCGCTTGATCTAAACATCAATATGAATTGTCCTTCCTTAAATACTTACAAGCATACTAATTTATATGATTCAAAATTAAAGGTTTCTGTATTGATATTGGAAACGGATTACTCTGTTATAAGCCACTGCAGGGATGGAAACTAACTTTTTACTATTGGTTGCCCGGACAGGACACCATCTTTAGTATTTTGGTTGCCCAGCTAAAGAATAATGAGCCCAGATATATGTACATGCTGTGTCATATGTATCTAATACATTCTTTAAATAAAATAATAGATAATTATATAACATTGCTGACAAGACACACTTTCAATGCAGTATGTTTTATGATGAGCCTGAATTGAAATATTTCCTATGCCTAAATAATGAATATTATTTAACTCATTATTGATCCACGGTTTTGTGAAAGTTTTATTCAATTTTTATTGCACTGTATTGTTTTAAAGGGACTGTAAACCACGAATGACGAAAAAAGAAAAGTTCTAAAATATCTATTTTTTTACAATTATTAGTTTATATTGATTAAAATATCACGACTGGTATATAACAGTACTTGAAAAAAGTTGTTTTTATATTAACTTTATTTTTGTATTTATTTATTTTTACTAGGTATGTATACCAGTAAACTATAAATAACGCAAGTAGATTGATCATCATCGTCACATGGTAAACCAAGGAATGCAAATTGTGCATGCGTAGTGAATTGTATATATTTTATATATAAAATGATCTATCTACTTGCGTTATTTATAGTGTGTATATCGTTATATCACCTATTTTCGCGATGAATTTTCGATTTCACATCGCAAAGTTTAATTACCGAATATACTGAAAATATAAACTTTTTACAAGTAATGTAATATACCAGTCGTGATACTTTAATCAATATAAACTAATAATTGTATAAAATACGGTATTTTAGAACTTTTCTTTTTTCGTCATTCGTGGTTTACAGTCCCTTTAAGCTTAAAAAAGTAAGTTGCCCGGCCGGACTACCAACTTTTGAAATTAAGTTGCCCAGGCATAAATCTACTTGCCCCAGGCTCACGGGCAACCACTTATTTCCATCCCTGCACTGTGACCTCGACCTCTTACTGGTTGACCTTAAAATTGATATAGGTCAAGGCATTCTTTAAATAGCATGTGCCAATGAATTTCATGTTACAAGCCACTGTGACCTAGACTTATAAACCTCCAAAAAAAAAGATCTATTCCTCTCCTTGCAAGAAGCATCATGCAACTTAAGCGTTCCCTAGATATCATGCCTAAGCAAAGCCCATGTGACCTTGACCTTAAACCTGTTGACTTCAAAATCAGTAGGTGTTTTCATTTTCTTTGACATCAAAAATGAATAGGATTTTTTTTTTACTCCCAAGTAACCATCATACAAATTGCATAATAAAAAGTCAAAGCAGTCTTTAGATATTTTGCAATAACTAGATGATCTACACACCAAACATCTGAAGAATCAACGGACAAGTGCAAAGCAATTTACCCCCACTCCTTCAGTTTAGTTAAACCTATTTATTTCAAATTGATTGCATTTAAAGTACTAACTACATATTTAAAACGCTCACTAGTCCGTTTCCTGGGCCTAGAACCAGTACTTGGTGTCTTTGGGGGACATCTAAAGAATTCTCCCCCAGTGGGGATCAAACCTGTGTCCTCCCGGTCGGTAGACGGACACCATATCCATTACACCACAGCGACCCCACTTCTTTGATGCCATAATTATGCAACATATCTAAACAGCTAACATATAGGCCTACCCTGAGATTCTTGTGGACAACATCCTTCTCATGAAGGTATTTGACAGCCTCGAGGAGTTCCAGCGTGTACCCATGCAGCACCTCCAAGGTCAAGGTCTTCCTTGTGAGGTAGATCTCGAGATTCTGACCCCCTGAATACTCCATTAGCACCTGGCATTGTTGAAATGTTAAAAAACTTTAACCCTTTGCATGCTGGGAAATTTGTCGTCTGCTAAAATGTCATCTGCTGAATTTCTAAAATTAGCATTTCTTCCATTTTTTTTCAAAGAATACTATCAGAATAGCAAACAGTTTGGATCCTGATGAGACGCCACGTTCTGTGGCGTCTCATCAGGATCCAAACTGTTTGCAAAGACCTGTAAAATCCGGTTCCAGCGCTCAAAGGGTTAAAGTGGTAATCTGATTGAAGGAATTCATGAGTAATGAAGCTGAGTAGACCCACAGATCAATAATACCTTATTTCGATTATGCCTCATTGCAAATATTTGAATTACAGAATTTATAAATTATCATTGTAAAGTTACCTAAGTAACAAATATACACAAGTTGAAACTAATTGCTCCAGCAGGAGAAACTTTTTTATAACATGCAGTCCTTTATTTATGGCAAGGCACCAATTGCCCAATAGTGATACACAAAACAAATTAACTAGACAAGACACTCAAGAACACAAAAATGCCTTGGAACAGTAGATGCAAAGCATTGTGGCATAAATGGTTCAAGGAGCTCCATACCTCACATTTGGCCCATATTTATTCACAAAACACTTAACCAATAAACAATGCTTTTTCTATCTGATCTGTGGTTATGAAACCACACTTATGAATTTTTGTATTGGCCTAAACACACACACACAAAAAACAAAAGAAAAGAAAAAAACTTATTTCTTTTTTTTAATTTGTCATTCATAATAAACTGAAAGGGGAATGTCACTCTCATAAATGATAATAATTTCCACCTCCACTTTCATAAATCTCTTTTCAATTACATACATGTTGAATATAATCACTAGACATATATAAATGTTGATTATTCTCACATGTCTTACATAACTGTTGATCATTCTCACTTCACTTATATAAATATTGATCATTCCCAATTCACTAAACATAAATGTTATTTATTCCCACTTCACTTATATAAATGTTGATCATTCCCACTTCTCTTACATAAATGCGTATCATTCCCACTACACTTAAAAACATTAATGGTGATCATTAATACTTCACTTACACTATTGATGAGCATTAATACTTCACTTACATAAACATTTATCATTCCCACCTCAACTTATATAAATGCTGATATTCCCCACTCAATTAACATAAATGTTGAAAATTCCCACTAAATTTAAAAAACATTAATGGTGATCATTCCCACTTCACTTACACTATTGTTGATCATAAACACTTCATTTACATACATTTTGATCATTCCCACTCAACTTATATAGATGTTGATAATTCCCACTCCATTTACATAAATGTTGATCATTCCCACTACACTTAAACAACATTTATGGTGATTATTCCCACTTCACTTACATAAATGTTGATAATTCCCACTTATCTTACATAAATGTTGATAATTCCCACTTATCTTACATAAATGTTGATGATTCCCACTTATCTTACATAAATGTTGATCATGCCCACTTCACTCACATAAATTCTGATCATTCACACTTCACTAAAGATAAATTCTGATCATTTACAGTTCATTTACATACATGTTGAGAATTAACCATTATCTTACACAAACTCAGATCATTCCCACTTCACTTACATGTTTATATTCCCCACGTCCCTTACATGAATGTAAATCATTCACACTTCACTTACATAAATGCTGATCATGCCCACTTCACTTATATAAATGTAGATCATTCCCACTTCACTTACATAAATGTTGATCATTCCCACTTCACTTATATAAATGTTGATCATTCCCACTTCTCTAACATACATGCTGATCATTCCCACTTCACTCACATAGATGCTGATCATTCCCACTTTACTCACATAAATGCTGATCATTCCCACTTCACTCACATAAATGTTGATCATTCCCACTTCACTTACATAAATGTGGATCATTCCCACTTCACTTACATACATGTTCATCATTCCCACTCCACTTACATAATTGTTGATCATTCCCACTTCACTTATATAAATGTTGATCATTCCCACTTCTCTTACATACATGTTGATAATTTCCACTACACTTAAATAACATTAATGGCCATCATTCCTACTTCACTTACATTAATGCTGACAATTCCCTCTTCACTAACATATCATAAATGGTGATAATTCCAACCCTGCTTACATGAATGATCATTCCCACTTCACTTACATAAATACTGATTATTCCCACATATCTTACATGACATTATTCCCACTTTGCTTGCATAAATGTTTATATTTCCCACTTCAATTACATAAATGTTGATCATTTCAACTTAATTGACATAAATGTTGATCATTCCCACTTCACTTTTCACTTACATGTTTTTATTTCCCACTTCACTTAGATTCATGTTAATCATTCTCACTTCATAAATCATTCCCACTTCACTTACATAAACGCTGATCATTCCCACTTCACTTACATAAATTTGGATCATTCCCACTTCACTTATATATATGTTTACCATTCCCACTTCACTTACATAAATTTGGATCATTCCCACTCCACTTACATATAAATATTAATCATTCCCACTCCACTTACATAATTGCTCATTGTATACCAACTTCACTTACATAAATGTTCATCATTCCAACTCCACTTACATAGTTGCTCATCGTATACCCACTTCACTTATATAAATGTTTATATTTCCCACTTCACTTATATAAATGTTTATATTTCCCACTTCACTCACATAAATGTTGATCTTCCCCATCTCCTCCTTGTATGTAAAAGCGAGATAATGCAGCAGATGTCGATGGTTAAGTTTCAATAGGCCACACATCTCCCTTTCAATGGATAACACCTGGAAAAGTACAACAACTTCTTGACAACAAAAGAAGTTAAGATATATACACATGATTGTAGGTTTTTTTGTTGGTTTATCAGATTATTGATTTGTTTTATTAATCATGACCTAATTACATATGCATGCACGAATTATAATTGATATTCTACTGAAAACACTGTTTTTAAATTCCATGGTCTACAATAAACTTGGAAGCAATAATTGCTATTTTCAGTATGACAAAAAAATCAAATTTTTTAAGGAGCATCGTTCTGGGAAAACTGGGCATAATGCATGTGCATAAAGTGGTATTCAAGATTACAGGTAGCCTGTGCAGTCCACACAGGTTAATCAGGGACGACACTTTTTGCCTAAAGTGTATTTTGTTTAGAAAAGACTTCCTTTAAAATTACATAAAAGAGGAAAGTGATGTCCCTGATTAGAGTCTGCACAGGCTAATCTGGGATGACACTTAACGCACATTTATTAAGCTTTATTTGAGCCCCAGAATGAGGCTTAAATAAAAGCAGCCTACCTACCAGTTTCATGTATTCATCCCTTGCGGTGTCTCTCTAAACACATGTGTATTAAGCCCAAATTTCCCAGAACCAGTCTCAAATACAAATCAGCCTATGTACCTGTTTCATGTACTCGTCCCTCTCGGTATCTCTCTGATCGTCCGCAGGTTTACTGGAGGCTTTACGGGCCGTGTGGCGCCACTTGAGGACCCACTCTGATATCGCCACCAGCTCCCCCGACTTGGTGTCCAGACCCACATACACTGTGCTTCCATGGAGACCGTGGCCTGGTGTAGAGATAAAAAATGGGCTTCATTTTGTGCTGACAAGCTTCATTTTGTGCTGACAAGCTTCAGTGTGTGCTGACAAGCTTCAGTGTGTGCTGCCAAGCTTCATTTTGTGCTGCCAAGCTTCATTTTGTGCTGACAAGTTTTATTTTGTGCTGATATGTTAGTTTTTTGGTATAATTATTGAAATATAAAAACACTATGAATTGTATATGAATGTATGTTTACAACTAGATCTATGTTACCCATCAAGTAGATGTACATGAAATTCTCTGTTTATGACAGGCTTGTATGTATGTATGTATTACATGTGACCTTCAAAGGCTTTCTCAAGAACATAGTATTCTTTCTTATTTCACAAGAATGTGACAAGATGATGGATGACAAAGGAGGTTCAGATTTGTTAAGTTTCTTAATAAGAAGAAAATGCATATTTTATATAAAATTGCAATAGTATCTCAAGGTTTCAGTAACAATTTTCGCATCATGTCATCTATCTGCTTTTCTAAACAGTGGTGACAATAAGTATCAAGGCAACTAAGCCATGAACATGATTGTGACATCATGCGAACATCTTAACACCAATTAAAACAAATTCATACAATTTAATTGAACGACTTGTTGTATTTTAGTGAACATTTCATCTAAATACTTCTAAAATGTATGTGCAGAATCAAGATATAACAAACATGAACCTTAACATATCCAAAAGTCAATTCTGCGCTTCAGGGAACAATGTCCAGCTTTATTTCAATCATACTCAAAGTATACCTAAGCAGGTGCCCCTGTGTACGGTGCGTTCATTCTTGGTGTTGAATGCTATGACAACCACCCCGTCTGTGTGGTGTTTACAATGGGTGTTCTCGTCTTCACTACTGCGAGGGGTGGTGGTCCTGATGTAAAGTGCAGATTATTCTTCAAATATAGACATAACAAGACCCACAGGACAAATTCGGATGTGAAGATTAGTTTTACAAATAAAGTTCTAGTAGTTTATCACTGTATTTTACTATTTTGCAATTTTTAAAAGTAGTATTCCAGTTATAGCGTGACGGTCATTAACAAACTCACACGATTGCAGGGCAAGCTTAGCTGATCAAAGTGATTTAAATTACTGAGTTAACATGCTACACCTTTTCTATGTAACATAAACATTAGGAATATTTTTAGCCTAAACATGGTTGATATAGCTGTTTAAGCATTTTCATTGGTGTCTTGGATTTGTCATTTGTTAGTTTGACCAATCGTATTACTTTTTTTTTGCATGAATTACTTTTTTAATGACGACTCGAGTAAGATGCCAGTATCTACTATAAATGGTATATCCAAAAGTAAAATACTATAAAAAACTGAAAATTAATTTTGGAGAAGATTCCATGGAAAACTTGTAACACTTTTACAGTTGAAACCTTACATTTTCAAATACCAAAATGCAGCATTGATTGTCTAGATTCAAATTTGGGAACACTTTTGATGTTTTAATGTTTTAGCATTAATTGACTGATAAATACGTAAAATAGTTTCCTTATTTCTTACTTTCTCCTTTGTTGCCTTCCATCATCGTCCAGTTTTCTTGCCGAAGGTGACTGGGATAGTGTCCCTTGTTTGGTGTTCGATATCGCTGCGATTGGGGAACTAGACCTCCGAGACATATTGGCTGCTTGCTTTTCTAAAGAGGGCTTTGAAAGAACAAGGTCTGTGCACTTAATCTTTAAGGGAACACCTGGCAAATTATTGTTTAAAGTTTTTTTAATACGAGATAAAATCCAACCTAACATGATGTCTTATACCAGTAAACAATCCAATACAATAGCCTAATTATCAGAATTTGATTTTTTTTATACTTTCAATGTAAAACAGTCTATGAACAAAGACATGCATGCTAACACAGTAAGGGCTGATAAATAAAATTATGCTGTTCTCAACATATAATACCTTATATTTAAATAATTTAACACCAGCATTGTGTATCCCCACCTCATTAACTACTTTTTTCAATAAATAATATATAAATCAAAGTCTTTCGTCTTTCCCCTGATTCCCCCCCCCCAAAAAAAAGCTGCCCTGCTATAATCCTTGGGCTATGCCTTAAAATCATACGATTCCAAAATCTTCGGCTTTTTCATGCTACGGTATTTTTACATTAAATTTTTCAAAAAAGTAAATATTACTAACATGACTTATGTTTTCTCCTATTGTTTATCAGAAAACAGTTATTTTCACTGACTATTTAGCTTAATATTTTTATTTCAGCAAAACACAAGTTCAGATTTTCCATGAAGAGCAAAGGAGAATAATGGCCCTGGTGTTACTAACCTGTCTGGCGCTGGTCTTCTGTCGCCTATTTTCCTCCTTCAATGCTTCCTGCCGTTTCTGTATCTCATCCTCTATCATCAGCAGCTGCCATTTAAAACATCAACTATGATTAACCCTTTTAGCACTGGAACCGAATTTTAAAGGCCTTTGCAAACAGTTTGGATCCAGATGAGACGCCACAGAACTTGGCGTCTCATCAGGATCCAAATTGTTTGCTATTCTGATAGTATTCTTTGAAAAAAAATCGAAGAAAATGCTAATTTTTGAAATTTAGCAGACCTCATTTTAGCAGACGACAAATTTCCCAGCATGCAAAGGGTTAAAGTGCTAATGATGTTTATATTGAAGTAACAAAGCTGCATTTGAGGCAATAAAGACAATCTTCTTATTAATAGCCTAAAATAAATAAACACAATTTAGCATGTGTATTCATAGTATCTGCCCTCTTAATGATTACATCTCAATATTTCAAGTGAAAGATTAAAAAAACACACATGTTTTATATGTCAATCTATAGTTAAAAGTGCATTCTTGGACATACCAAAAATAACTGACTTTAAATCGGCCATGTTTTGACAAAATACTGGCTAGACTTAACTCTCTACAGTAATCTGTAGCATGTACAAAGTTTTTCATAATATCAGCCCTTCTTGACGGTTTGTGACTATGAGCATTTGCTTGTTCTATAAATAGTCATGATACAAAAGGGAGGGCGAATACTATGAGAATAAGGGATACAGCTTATGACGGGATAGCATGACAAGCATTGAAAAAACAAAAGATATAAAAGAAGCTATGAGGCTGCATTTTGTTTGGGCTCTGAGTCGGCCCAAGCACTCCTAACTAATAAACTTATAAAACTCCTAAAACTTGGAACAATTTAGAATTACAGTTGCAATTTCAAGCTATTAAGTTTTTACACGGTCTTGTGCTGTGGGGTGAGAAAACCAGAGTACCCAAAGGAAAGCCCACCTGTCCGGTATAGTGACCAACAACCAAATTCACATGCACTGAGAGTGTGGTGAACTGAACCCTCGTCGCCTAGGTGAGAAGGACGTTTACCAACCACTGCGCTAGCAGGAGTGCCACTGCTGTAGAACACCCA
This sequence comes from Dreissena rostriformis, assembly GCA_007657795.1. Classification (NCBI taxonomy): domain Eukaryota; kingdom Metazoa; phylum Mollusca; class Bivalvia; order Myida; family Dreissenidae; genus Dreissena; species Dreissena rostriformis. The sequence continues at coordinate 31,268 of VMBQ01006568.1, read as the reverse complement.
CCTCACATTCATCTTTCTGCCTCAGCAGCTCCATTCTAGAACACCCACCCCACGTTCCTCTTTCTGTCTGAGNATTGCTCATAACAAGAAATTATGGATTTGGATATAGGAAACATGCACTACAAAGACATTCTATTGTAGACTTACAAATTCAAACACAAATAAATACCCTTACAAATCATATTTAATTGGCAAAAGAAGGCTCCAAAGTTATTTTAATTAATATTTCACATACATATTTCACATACATACCTCTCCTTTAAGCTCCTTAGCCTTTTTATCCAATTCGGTCTTTAAGTCTGCCAGCTGTTGATTTGACAAACCTTTTGTATTCTCCAGTATTATTTCAGGGACGCTACAGGCAAACAAAAGAGTTTTCAGTATCAAAATAAATCTAGTTCTTCAAGAACTAAAACATTAAATCTCCGAAATGTTTAAAGCTCATTTTAAAATAGAACACATTGAATATTGAACACAAAATTTCAGCACTACTGAATAAATAAAATTAGTTGATGGTTGCTAAAAATAACATTAAATGTTAGATAAATAAACCATAAAACCATATATAATATATCAACTGAGAAGGAATTACGAATTGCAGAATTGTAAGTTAGGCAAAACAAATGGGAAACAGGCTTAAGTAAAGAAGTGAATATGAGTCGTGCTTTGAGAAAACTGGGCAAAATGCTTGTGCGTAAATTGTCATCCCAGATTAGCCTGTGCAGTCCGCACAGGCTAATCAGGGACGACAATTTCCACTTTTATGGATTTTTTTCGTTTAAATGAAGTCTCTTCTTAGCAAAAATCCAATTTAGGCGGAAAGTGTCGTCCCTGATTAGCCTGTGCCGACTGCACAGGCTAAGCTGGGATGACACTTTACGCACATGCATTATGCCCAGTTTTCTCAGAACGTGACACATATGGATATGGTCCTGTCACACCTGAGGCTGCATCATGTGTGACCTGGAGTGACCTGGCCAACACTTCAACCTTATTAAATCACTACACTCATGAACGTTGGGAGTTTTGAATTATTGCTGAAATTTCAAGCTATTTTGTGTTTTAATGAAGGATTTTCATTTTTGGTGAGGTCTTGTGCTGTGGTGTAAACCAAAGTACCAAGTTGACACCCCCCCCCGTCCGGTATAGTGACCACCAACCAAGCTCAAAAGGGCCAGGGATTGAATGTGGGCACCCAACTAAAATGGTAAATCTGTCAATCCAATTCATCGATTTCTGAATGCTGGCAAATACAGGAATAAGACAATCTTACCAGGAAAAAAGAAACAAATCAGTATCTACATGTATATGAATTCCATTTGACAGCATTATAAGTTAACAAGACAAGGAGTTCTTAATGTTGTAAATTGAAAAGTGAAGGAGTTTATTATTTCACAATTGTGAGCCTATTGACAGACATGAATAGTCCATGAATCCCCTCTACTTAGTTGGAGGGGTAAAATTAACTTGTCAAAATACAAAACTTACACATCCGGATATGTTGGTGGGCATTTGAATATGAGATCAAGTTGTACATAGGCCTCTTGGCCATGGTGCCCAAAGCTTTCCTGGGGCTTCAGTGTCAAACTCACATGTGGAGGCCTATTCACCTGAAAACGTTACAACATCAAGATGTATAAATAAAGCCATACCATGACAAAACATTATAAAAACCATCTGCATTATGTCTATATACATGTATATATATTATTATCGTACATTACATTGATGATAGACCTCCAGTAAGCTGACAGAATGATATGCCTAGTTGCGGAGCTTTACTGTTTCTTTACTTTATAATCTGCAAGTGACAACAGAAACAAACTATTGGCAATATATGATAAAGCTTTTGAACTCTCATGGCAGATATGTCCAGAATCACTGAATGTTGACAAGGCATATCATTATTTTTTTATTTTGCACTTTTCGCTCATCTGATTATATCAAAATTGAAATATTTTTTATAGCACTTGCTTGCTCTTATTTTTAAATGCCAAATACCATCGAGCTACTTATCCAGTCCCGGATTACCCATTAGGCAGAGTAGGCAACTGCCTTTGGGCCCTGTGACTTTTAAGAGACCATGATGCAAGAATTTTTTAACAAACTAACTTAGCCTTATCTAATGACTAATGACAAATATTTAAAAGGACATTGGCATTCTATGTCTTGGCAGCCTTGGAATTTGTAAGTTAATTTAAAAACGTGAAATTGACTGGACACTGGTGTTCTAGTATGCACTAGGCCGACTAGGGGCCTGGGGTGTGGCTCAAAAAGTTTCACTGCCTATGTGCCCCCAGGGTGCTTAATCCGTCACTGTACTTATCATTTTGGTTTTACTTAAAGTTCAAGTTTAAGTTAAACGGATATAAGCAATATGAAAACATACTTTCCATGCATCTTTCTGACGCAGATCTTTAAAATCACTCATAAATATCGCCTGTAAAGCCTGCAGTTCGTCATTCTGACGCTCCTTATATGACTCAGAAGCCATTTTTTCATGAATGTCTCACGCGTTTCCTAAGTGACATGTAACTTTTTTTAACCAATTCGGTACACATTTCAATTCCACTCAGCATCAGCAACTATTGCGTCAACGATCAAGCATTTAATGACGTTGTTTTGATTTTGTTGTTGTTGTCTTTAAATATTGCACCGATCTATACATCACCAACGCAAGGGCCAAGGAACACTGAAACTGCAAAATCTTATGAATATGAACGTTTACCTGTTTTAACCACAAACTCATGCAAATGGTACCATTAAAGCAAGAAACAATGGCTTTTTATTGACCTTGTTTATCTTTCGTACGCTCTATCCACCATATTGGAAAACTGACTTAATATCGGTTAGGTCGCAGTACACCAATATTTTGAACATCGGGTTATGTAACACATAACACTATGGTAGAAGAAGTTTCAGGTATGCAGCCACAGTCCTGTGGAACTCGCTGCCTGACGAATTCAGAAAAGCAGGCTCCTTCATCCAATTTAAAACCTTGATCTCAGGTTGGAATGGAAAGATATGTAATTTTTCGGTGTGCAATCACACATAGCTGTCCATATCTTCGTTCCAACTTATCAGGGAGCGAGTCTGCAGGCTGGGACTGCAGACATAACATGTTTCTAATTATGCTATTTTTTTTCTTATTATTTTGCTTTATCTGTTGTCTTGTTTTGCTTATTCGGCTAGACCTGTCTAAGTTACTACTCTATCTCATATTTAGATATTTCATATATATGTATATACTATGTTCTTAAAAGCCTCTTTGCCATGCAATTACTTTATTTTATTTTTTTAGATTGTCTTAAGTTAGTTGTAGGCCTATAGCGGCCTAGATTAGCACAAATCTCTCAGTTTGTATGTATTATTTCTAGGTACTTCCTTTTGTTTGACACATGCTTTGCCATTTATGCCATCATGTACTTTAGTATTAATGCTTGTCTTAACAATGTTTAAATTACTGTAATGTCTCTCTCAACAGTTGCAAACCTGACACGTTTCTAGTTATGCTGTCTTTTGCTTATTATTTTGCTTTATCTTTTGTCTTGTTTTGCTTATTTGTCTAGACTTGTCTTAGTAACTGTTCCATCTCATATATAGATATTTCATATAGAGATACTATGTGCTTAAAAGCCTCTTTGCCATGCTTATTTTTTTTTCTTTTTAAATTGTCTTTATTTATTTGTAGGCCTATGGTCTAGATTAGCACAAACCTCTCAGTTTTTTATGTTTTATTTCTACGTACTTCCTTTTGTTTGACAAATGCTTTGCCATTTATAACATAATGTACTTTAGTAGTAATGCTTGTCTTAACCATGTTTAAATTACTTAACAGGTGCTTTTAATATGTTATTATTATACATTTGTTAATAATGTCCGTTCAAAAGCTAATTATAGCTTATACTTATATGTTATGCACTCTTGCCGACTCTAAATAAAATTTACTTGACTTGACTTGATGTAATGTATCATTTTTTTTTACAAATATGCTATAAAAGACAAAAACCGATCTTTCTGGCATACTCTGGGTAAGAAAATAAAAAAATTCTTGTTCAAATGTGTATTTTAAGCCGTAAAATACCCTAAAATACGCAAGTCAAGCTTCTTATGTGTCATACGATGCCCTAATTCTGAGCGCGTCCTGTCACCGTGTGTGAATGTCATGCAGAGTTTATTTACAGGTCATCCCTGAGCTTAGACTGTGTGGTGTATCGGGAAATCAATTCAGAAGAAGATTGCCGGATCATACAAAACGACCTGAAAGACCATATCCTCGAGACTGACTCGACCACCAAGTGCCTGGGAGTGACCCTGTCCCAAAACCTTTCATGGAACCACCTTGTGGACATAGCAGCAAAAAATGGAAATAGCACACTCGGCTTCCTCCAGCGCAACCTATGTGTCAGCAATGAAAAGGTTAAGACCACGGCATACACCTCTCTTGTCCGGCCAGGCCTAGAGTACTGCTCCACAGTGTGGAATCCATTTACAGAGGAAATTGCATACAAACTCGAGATGGTACAGAGGAGGGCTGCTAGATATGTAACCAACCAGGTTTGTATAGGTCCCTGAACCAACAGATACCACAGCACAAGCAGCGTGTCCTCCATGATCGAGCACTTGGGGTGGGAGACGCTTGAATCACAACGGACCAAAGCGCAACTCACCATGCTGTATAAAATCGTCAATGACCTGGTAGATATATTCCAGCCAACCATTACCTTATACAAGCCCCAAGCCATCCTAAGAATCACAACAAGAAGTACCACCAGCCGTCTACATCCACATCATACCACAATAATTCATTCTCCCCACGCACTATATCTGTTTGGAACCACCTCCCTGCGATAGTCGCAGAGGCCCCTGACTTGGTATCCTTCGAGCAGGGGCAATCCTCACTCACCTTCTAATCACTGTTAGGTGCCCAGCTTCAAGTAGCCCCTAGTGATTCCCATTGCTGTGCCGGCCGCGGCTACCGTAACAGAAGAGGTCTGGGTTGTAGAGGTGAAAACGAAGCTGGCTAAACTTTTTACTATCTCTACACTTTTAACTATAAAAAACTCTTCGAGATCTATCTATCCTATCATTGCATATCTCTCTCTTGACCTAGCACCACCGGTCGTGTAATAATCAAGTGCGATTGATTGCGCAAACGTATGCTGAAGATGTAGATGAGTCTTCACGACAACCTTAAGCGCGTCCTGTCACCGATAATTTCGTTTTCGTCAAGTACGCGGCTCTCGTAATGACGTCAAACGCATGCGCTTCGCGTATTTTATTTCACTAACATACTAGAAAATGTATGGTTATGGGTGTCTGTATGCGCAAAAGTTTGACAACATTATTTGTCTAAGTTATTGCTTTTACATTGAATTTGTGAAGGAAATATTTTTCTCTATGACATTTCAATTACCTATGTGGTATATATATATATATTGTGACCTAATTATGTACCCATCTGTTTTTTTAAGCAAATTGTATTGGTATTGTGTAACCTTCTTTCTTGCCGTCTATTTACAATTCGGTGTATGTTTCCTCTCTGTTGTCAGCTTCTAACATTTTAGCGGGAATTTTCACAAGTGATACACTGACAGTGAGTGAAGACCTGTATGTCTTTTTCTCTACGAAATTTTAATTACCTGTATGGTAATTGAAATGTCGTAAAGAAAAAGACACAATGTGGTTATGGTTAGCCCAGGTCAATGCTACCTTGTTGATCAGCGGCCCAGTCCCGACTGTCCGTGGCCGAATTCTTCCTGGCGCTTGACCCGTGACGGGCCCAGGGTGAGGTTTAATTTTTCCAAGATGGTCTAGTCACGGCAAGGCAGATTTTATTATTGAGTTTTTGTTTTCAAACACGTAACGCTAAGTTAAGTTTTTATTTGTGTACATGTACATCATGTCTTTTTCTCTATGACATCATATTGACATGTCATATTGACATGTCATAGAGAAAAAGACATGTGTGGTAATGGTTAGCTCAGGTCAATGCTACCTTGTTGATGATCAGGAGCCCAGGCCTTGGGTGAATTTTTCCTGATAGCTTGGCACATGATGGGCCCAGGCTGAGGTTTAACTGTTCTAAGATGGCCGAGTCACGGCAAGGAAGCCTTAGTTGTTATTTTCAAACACGTAATGCTAATGTCATAGAGAAAAAGACATGATGTGGTTATGGTTAGCTCAGGTCAATGCTACCTTGTTGATGATCAGGGGCCCAGGCCTTGG
>VMBQ01006568.1:0-14779 GCA_007657795.1 Dreissena rostriformis | reverse complement strand
AAATATTTATGAATTTTTATAAAATGTATTAAAAATTAATATACATATATTTCAATATAAATTAAAATAAAAGTTAAGAAGAACATGTGTCGAAAAATGCGAAATAAGCCAGATATTTAAATCTAAAATTGAAATTTGCTTCCAGCCGAATTCGCCAGCATATATATAAAACATGTACAATGTGAATCTAAATTTAGATTTAGTGCAGATTCGTTCATACGACACAAAGACACAATTTTGTTTCCTTACAAATACGAGTAAAAGTGTCGGCATCGGGTTTAACCAGCGCTAACTTGTCTTTGCTGCATTTTATGAAATTCGTCTTCAAAGTATAATTTTTATTGCCTATTTTGAGTCATCGTAACATAATTTAATCAATATATTAAAATTTAACACATGTAAAAATCGTACAGTCCCGCTTTAAAATGGAATTAATTGTGTACACGAAAAATTATAAACGAGCAGTTGATATATACAAACATCCATGTTACCAGAAAACATCTTGTTTTGAAATTTTGGCTTTTGCTATAAGGAACATTGAGTTTTTATTAGGTAACTTTATTTTACGAATTACTTTCCGAAATTTCCGATGATTTTTGAGTATTTATGTGATTTTTGAGTATTTATGTTATTTTAAACAACAATATAAGTGTTTCATTAAAGAAAAAGAATATTATTTATTCATAATGATATTGAAGTATATTTCATAAAAAAATATGTATATTATTATGTAATCAACAATGGAATGCATGAAATAAATTAATGGTGTATAAATGCTACTGTTGTTTATTCTGAGCTGAAAAGGCAACCCGTACCATCTAATGTTTAAGAAACAAAGAGACATGCTATTCCTTTATCAATTATTACCCATGATTAACCATTTATGGAAAGAACAATGATATTTGAATTGAACAAAAATAATACATTGCAAATATAGACTAGAGTACCTCATTTGATGGTCCACGACCGCTTGAACATTCAGTGCATGGTAACCCTTCCGGCATATGTAGACCACTTCGGCCTCACTTGGTGCAATGATGGGAATAACTGTCCAATCAACTGCACCAACAAAATTTGGTATTTTACCAATTCTGAAAAACCCAGTCTTGACCTGTCTCAGTTTTTCAGCTGATGAGGGGAAATTGATTGTGTACAGTTTTTTGTCAACCGCTGCCACCACATGTTAAGAAAACAAGTTTTAAACTTATAATGGCATTACGATTGTTACTTGAACGTATCAATTAATTATTAACCGATTGATTGTTTTCAAATAGGTGGCCTTTGATTATCTCTACCTTATGCATAACGGATTTCAGGAGATCGTCTTTCATTTATGTGAACAATTCTCGTATTTCAATTCTGACGGACCCGTCGCCTTATCAGTTGATTTCTGTTTCGCTTTCTTATTTTTCTGTTTTTCACTCGTTTCATTCTTCGTTTCGTCGATACATGTTCTTGTGTCACTGACACTGGGCACTTCCCGTTTGCGCTTCATCCCTTCTTCAGAGTCTTTGTTCATTGTTTTCGACTTAGATGCGACAAAGCTGCGCCTTTTCAATTGTGAACAGTATACTTTTAAAATTGTGTGTAGATCCTTTTTGATATTTTTTTTCTGTAATAGCATTGTTTCTACAATGAGAATATTAAAGTCTAAATTGTGAGTTTTAAGTCTTACGTTTTATGATTTATCCCTTAATCCAATCCATCCTGTGTAAATAGAGAATCACATATTATTTTATTTGTATCTCGCGATAGAAAATGTCAATCTCCTTGACGGGTTACACACCACCACTTTTATTATTTCATTTGCATTGTTCTGTTCAGAAAGCCAGTCTGGTGTTTTATTTCGGTGAGAATGTTATGTGTGATTCAAATGTTATTGTATTTAAAATTGGTTTACAGGAAAGCAGATGGGCAACATATCAAAATACACTTTCAGAGAATGTGTTGTTTTTATCCACACTCTTTGTTTATATTAGATTGAGGTTGGTCAATGTACCACCAGGGAGATGGTCTTTACAACGAGTTTTTATGAAGTGAGCAAATGCAGGCAACATAACACTGATGATAACAATTACATGCTTGTCTATTTCAGAAGTTTCCAAGAGGTTTTTATAAATTTTATCTTCTTAAACTGCAACACCATTAGCGATATCGGACTTTTTTTTAAAGTTCAAGAAAATATGTCATATTATATATCATTTTAATTTGCAGTTCAATGCTTTTATTTCAGTCAAATTAGACCATATTTACGAGAGTTATTAGCTTTTGAATGTATTTTTAAGTCGCATATTTCTGACAAAGTCCGACAGCATCCATATTTTACTATTTTAGGCAAAATATCGAACATTACAGGTTAACCTAAAAGCTTTTCAACATATATGTATACATTTTTAATATTACTTCTTAATATCATTTAACAAGTTCCACAAAAATAAATGTGATAACCTTGTATAAGAGGGTAAAAACTAAACAAAAGTATAAAAATTAGCACTATTAAATTTGTATGTATACAGTCTATCTTGTGTATTTTTTTCAGACTTAAATCAGAAGATTTTTTTTATTTTACATCGTCATTCTCACAGTTTAACTCCGAATTTTCAGTTTCAGAATACCGTATATTATAATCAATATTATTATCTCTGTCACCGAGGAGATAAAAGTATGCCTTAGCAACTGGATCCAGATATGATTCAACAGATTCGTGTGAATTTAATGGGATAACATTTCCACTAGACTGAAACCGATCTAAGGAATTGAGCAAGTCAGCATCTTCTGATTCACGAAAATCAAATAAATAAAACTAAATACTTAAAGCGGGACTGTACGATTTTGTCAAATATTTATGAATTTTTATAAAATGTATTAAAAATTAGTATACATATATTTCAATATAAATTAAAATAAAAGTTAAGAAGAACATGTGTCGAAAAATGCGAAATAAGCCAGATATTTAAATCTGAAAGCTTAAATGACTGGAAGTCAAATAAGCCAGCATGTATATAATACGTGTACAATGTGAATCTAAATTTAGTTTTAGTGCAGATTCGTTCATACGACACAAAGACACAATTTTGTTTCCTTACAAATACGAGTAAAAGTGTCGGCATCGGCTTTAACCAGCGCTAACTTGTTTCTGCTGCATTTTATGAAATTCGTCTTCAAAGTATAATTTTTATTGCCTACTTTGAGTCATCGTAACATAATTTAATCAATATATTAAAATTTAACACATGTAAAAATCGTACAGTCCCGCTTTAACGCCACGACTAGGTAAGACCTGTCTTAGAATTCGTAAATATGGCGGGCGTAGCAGCGTTAGACATGGTTCAACCAACTGAAAGGCGACCTTTTCGTCAAAGGAAGGGTTTTAGCGATCTGAGAGACACGGACATATATTAAGTCGCTATCGACTTCTTTTTTTCAATTTATTTGTTAAGGTGTTCGAAAAGTTATTTGTAAGTATTGCAAGTTATTTCATCCTTGACAAGTTCTTCCAACTTAAGAATTTCTGAATAAATGAAGTTGATATTTCTTTTCTTTCTCTTTAATTCATGAGAAGAAGTGTCTGTTGTGTTGGAGGCCATTTTGGATACAGGAACAGGAGAAAGAAATTCGGAATGGATTGTGAGATTTAACTCGGACGTAACAGTTTTCATGCTGCGTTAATTAACGCTAGCGTTTAATCTGTTTGAGCAACAGGGCCCATATTTATATTCTTATAGATAACCTCAATAACCACTACTTGAAATTCAAAGCTGAAAATCCTAACATTGACATTTCGTTCACCGAATTCTTGAGAACAAAACCCAGCTATATTTACAAAACGGCTATGACGTCTAGACTGTAGCGGCTTTGTACCTAGCACCATAATGCGCCATTAACAGTAAATAAAATTAGGAAAGACATGGAAGCCGTGCCAGTCAGAGAATCCAGAAACATTTGCAGCAAGCCAACCAACTAACGAAACTCCAGATTCTAAAAAATGCCAGGAGATGGTCGTTGTCAGTCAATGGAAGCGAGCAGACATTGAAGAGAAGGTGCAAAAGAAGACAATGACAAGGATAGTTGAAAACAAGATGTCCAAAGATCAGTTTATAGAACATTTTGAAACTCAAATGATTGATTTCAAAGATCATGCCGAGGGAGTGCATAACCAATACGAACAGTTGAAACGGTTAAAAGATTGCCTGTCAGTGAGCACCATATGATAGTTCAGATTGACTGCCGAAAACTATTCTTCTAGGCCACATAAGAAGGTACAGAGTGCGTTTTTCAATTAGTCATCCGTTACTCTACACCCGGCGGTTCCGTATTGGAAATCATTATGGATGCATAACACACCAAAGTTTTGTCACTTTTTTCGGACACACTTGCTCACAAGTCTTCAACTGTATTTGCATTGCTTGACATTTGTATACCTGTGAGCCGTTTCATTAATTAATGCAGCGCAGTTGCAAGTTTTTCTCATCGATTTGCAACTCTCGAATACGTGCGTTTCATTAATGCGGTTGCAACTTTCAATAGGTTAAACACAACTTATTCCTACAATCGTGACGTCATTTACGCACGCGAGTGTCAGACGATCTAGAAAAAAAATGGCGGCTCGCAGTTCAAATTGGTCAAAGAGGAAACTGAAATGCTTGTTGACGGCTATGTGGAACACAGAGAGGTGTTATTCGGAAAGTTTTTCAGCCAAATAACAAATGAAGAAAAAGCAAAAAAGTTTGGATTCATTGCCATTTGTTTCCTTCTACATCGGATGTTTGTATCGAATGTTAATATATCTACAACAACAAATAATTTTGGTCAGGTTATTCATTACTATAAAAATAAAACAGATTAATAAATAATTTTTCTTTGACAGCAATACTTGCCAGGGTGTCTGGAGGTATTGCATGTCTTCCCTGCGTCCCATGTCTTAAATCATTCCCGACTATTCCGAGAAGTTCTTGTGCCGTAGCGCGGTCCACGCGATACCTCGATACAAAATCCATGTCCCGAACATTCGCGAATTGAATGCGAGGACGGAATTGTCTTACATTTCGTCGATTCCGTCGCCGTAAGCGTACATAAGCTTCAATTTCGGCCATTTTACTACCGTCTGCACCACCTCGCTAGCAGTTGCAAACGCGCTGTACAAATTTGCAACCAGCTGGTGCACGTTGCAACTGCAACTTTTTCATGAAGCGGACACAAGGTTGCAAGTTGCAATTATTAGCAAATTCGCAACAGCAACTGCGCTGCAATCGTTAATGAAACGGCCCCCAGAACTAAAGAAAATCGACCCTAATCTGGATACGAGATATACATATGTTTGATGCGGTAGCAAATCATAAAGCTACATCGTGCTCGATGGAACTTTTTTGAAAGCGGCCTCGGTAAGGGCCCCTGTGATGGTCTTGAAGCTACAACGAAGCGCATGGCCGATGAAGAAACACGTAGCGGGCGACACTCAATAAGCGATGAATTTGAGTTAAACAAATGGGCAAAATCGTCGAACTTGCAAAACGTAACATTTCGATACGTGGCTCATGAACAAATGTAAAGAAAAAGGATCAGACGATGTCAGAACGCAAAGTGAAATCTGTCACTGGCTCAATGAAGATACATGCCATTGTTGGAAACGGCGAATCAAACATACTTACTCGAAATACAAGTTGTTATTGTAGTTCATGCTTGTCCGGAACAATGTGTGACTCGTGGACCCCGGCAAAAACCTGCGACGGAAGGGTATCAGCAGGGGTTAACGTAAGAAATTGACACTCACTTGCCCGGGGGGGGGTGGCAAGTTAATTTGAACATCTACTTGCCCTCATTTAAAAATAGTTGCCCTATTTAAAGCATTGACTCACTTGCATTATTATACTACATTTAATTTCAGCTATATTCAATGTATCAAAACTAAAAAAAAAAAAAAAAATCATATACAGTTGTCAACAAAACAAAATCTGGACGGTTTTATTTTATTGAACAGTGACTTTTGAATAGAATACACATGAAGAGTTAGTTTATTACTATTTAAAACTGCATACTTTTAGCTATATCTATACATGTTATAAAGTGAGACTTCACTATTTGTATGTGTTAAATTGTAATATATTGATAAAAATAGGTTTTGATTACACAAAATAGGCAAAAAAAAATACATTGAAGACGAATTTCATAAAATGCAGCAAATACAAATAAGCGCCCCTAGCCGATTGTGACGAAGATATTTCGTTCTAGATTCACATCGTACATGCATGATAAACATGCTGGCGAATTCGACTGTACATACATTTTCGATTTCGGAATCAAATATCTGGCTTATTTCGCATTTTTCGACACATGTTCTTCTTAACTTTTATTTTAATTTATATTGAAATATATGTATAATACGTTTTTCTACACATTTTATATAAATTCATAAATATTTGACAAAATTGTGCAGTCTCACTTTAACAAGTTATTCACAGTTTAAAATAGTGAGAAACTCTTCATATGCATTTTTAGCAAGTTTCAAACGGTCTGCATATTCAACATGATTTTCAAACTCTGAATCAATCCTTTTCACAGTTGTTATATTCGTGTTCATAGACATAGTATGTAAACACTTGTATATGCTTCTTCTGCATCCAGTCCTAGTAGATGTTCTGAAATTGTTTCAGTTTGAGTGGTTTTACACAAGAAAATTGGAAAAGCACAGTTACTACCAACAAATTTATCTTGCTTTTTATTAACACCATGGACATTGTTGGTTTGGTCTGATTAAGAACATTTTACTTGGACTGTTTTGAGCTTCACTGTCACTTGATTTAGAACTCTCATGTCCACTTTTTTTTTCAACACCTGATCCTGATCCACTTGCTCAGTGGTTGGTAAGGAGACACTGTTTTTTTTTCATGCGACATACTTGCCTCTGAATTTGACAGTTCTTGTTCACCTTCATTTGTAAATCTGATTTCTTGGGAGCTGTGTTTTGAACTGTTCTGGCTTTCAATCCAGTATTCTCCCCTAATTGCCTTGTAGTTGATCCTCTTTTTCTACTTGGCTCCTGACGAAGCCTACGTATCACTGCTGCGTTCCACAGATGAACAGCTTCTGTATGATCATAGTCCTGTACAGCCTCAGTTTCGGAAACAACCATCATCTTATTACTGCATCTTATGTCCAGCAGTGTGTTTCTGGAGGCTGATTGTCATTAACATAACGCAGGCGACATGGATCTCTTGAACATGCGTATGTAAACTAACGATACACGTGACGCTTGCCATGAACATCACGCAGGCGACATGGATCACTTTAACATGCGTATGTCAACTACCCCTTCACGTGACGATTGTCATTAATATCACGTATGCGACATGGATCCCTTGAACATGCGTATGTCAACTACCGGTACACGTGACGCTTGATATTGATAGCACGTATGTGACATGGATCTCTTGAACAAGGATACACCAACTAACGGTACACGCGACGATTGATATCAATATCGCGCATGTGACATGGATCTCTTGAACTAGGGTACGCCAACTAACGGTACACATGAAAGGGAGACTGTACGATTTTCATCTGTGTTAAATTGTAATATATTGATAAAAATATGTTACAATAACACAAAATAGGCAAGAAAAATTATACATTGAAGATGAATTTCATAAAATGTAAAATGCAGCAAAGACAAGTTAGCGCTGGTTAAAGCAGATGCCGACACTTTTACTCGTATTTGCTAGGAAACAAAATTGTGTCGTATGAACGAATCTGCACTAAAACTAAATTAAGATTCACATTGTACATGCATGATATATATGCTGGCGAATTCGGCTGGAAGCCTGTTACGATTTCAGAATTAAATATCTGGCTTATTTCGCATTTTTCGACACATGTTCTTCTTAACTTTTATTTTTTATTTATATTGAAAGATATGTATAATAAGTTTTTTACACACTTTATATAAATTCATAAATATTTGACAAAATCGTACAGTCTCTCGAAGCTTGATATAGATCTCACGCATGTGACATGGATCTCTTGAACTAGGGTACGCCAACTACCGGTACACGCGACAATTGATATTAATATCGCGTATGTGACATGGATCTCTTGAACTAGGGTACGCCAACTAACGGTGCCCGTGAAGCTTGATATAAATATTACGCATGTGACATGGATCTCTTGAACAACGCTATACAAACTACTGGTACACGTGACGCTTGTCATATATATATATCACGCAGGCGACATTGATCTCTTGAGCATGCGTATGTCAACTGCCGTTACACGTGACGCTTGTCATTAATAGCACGCAGGCGACATGGATCTCTTGAACAAGGCTATACAAAGTACTGGTACGTGTACCGCTTGTAATATATGTATCCCGGAAAAAACTACTTTTTGGAAAACCCCACTAATCTGCTGTTACAAATAAAACTGACCCATTTATAATCCTTTCAAACACACACCGTATCAACCGTAATGATTTAAAGTTAGCTATCATTGGTTGGTATAATGGACCAGCGTTGTTTGTACTGGGTTGATTGGTTGGTTTTTCTAAACTCGTGCTTTTCCGGGATAAGTCTATTGATATCACACTTACGTGATGTTTCTTGAACATGGGTATACAAACTACCGGAACACATGACGCTTGTTATATGTCACGCATGCGACATGGATCTCTTGAATATGCGTATATAAACCACCGGTACACGTGACGCTTGAAAGATATCACGCATGCGACATTGTTCACTTGAACAAGGCTATGCCAACTAAGGTACAGGTGTCTCTTGTATTTGATATAACTTGAACATCGGTATGAGAACTATCGATATACGTGCCGCTTGTAGTTGATATGGCACATGAATTTATGTAACATATGTATGCAAACGACCGGTAGATGAACCGCTTGGAATCGTGTCACCTGTTATAAAAATGTTAAACCGTATAGTCAATTTAATTGTCATTCTTAAAACATAGATATGCCCGATACACGAGTCACTCGTGTCAACCTGTGCACTTGAAGGAAAGTTGTAATTTGTATTCATAATCGTTATATTGATTAAAAAGTGAAACAATACGATACAACCATACATCACATTACAAAAACTGCATACGAATACGAATATTTATTTACAGTCAAAGGCCACCGGGCCATAATAAAGACAGTGTAATTTCATAGTTATATGAAATAACCTGAATAGTTAAAGAATACAAAGTCATATAATGCTACACACGCATGCACTTTTGAGTGGTGAAAGGCCAAGGTCATCCTTCAAGGTCAAAGGTCAAATATATGGGGGGACAAGTATAAACATATTTAAAAGGTAAGTCACAGCGTATGATTCATTATCAATGCCAAACAATATAATTAGGCAGTTTTACCACCAAAACATGGATTACCTAATAATTAAATACCTATAACATATTAGCATGCAAAATAGTAACATTCTTAATATAAAGTAACCTAAGAATCATTTTTTTTTGTATCAAAGTTAAATTAAAAATGCAATACAAGCATGCAGTATTAAAATGAACGCTAGTTTATATGATAATTACGTTATTGTTACAAATTAGCATGCAAATACATATATACATGTATTTTTATGGCAGTCTACATACCTGGAATTTACATTTTAAAGCAAAAAAAGAACATCTACTACAAACGTTATAAATGATGTGTGCTAATGAATTGTTTTCGTACTTTATTACATTCAGACAAAAAGTTTGCTACCAAAAATATGTGCTTGTCATTTTTAACGACCATTAAAGACCCATTAATACTCAAAAATCAACTGAAATTTCGTAAAGTATTTCGTGAAATTAAGTTACCCAATACAAAATCAATGTTCCTTATATCAAAAGCAAAATTTCAATGCCAGATGTAGATATAAAATGTAGACACGATTTTATTTTTTGTGTCACAATTAATTCCATTTTAATTATCAGCACTGATATCTATTCATACAACACATGAACACTAAAATGGTACCATGTTAGTGTTCATGTGTCGTATGAATAGATATACTTGCGGGAAATTAAAATGGAATTAATTGTGTCATAAAAACGTGCATTTTATATCTACAAACATCTATGTCA
The DNA here is from genome assembly GCA_007657795.1 of Dreissena rostriformis. Lineage (NCBI taxonomy): Eukaryota > Metazoa > Mollusca > Bivalvia > Myida > Dreissenidae > Dreissena > Dreissena rostriformis. The sequence goes on along the minus strand of VMBQ01006568.1, from coordinate 4,702 downwards.
GCAGACCTAGAAATGCAATACTGCTGCAACTTCTGGAGTTTCACTTCTTTATATTTAACATATGGAACAAACGAACAGTTTCCATTTGATTTTACCACTACGGAATAAACAAATCACGTCCAAGTGTGTTATACAATGTACACTGCATAAACACATGTAACTCATCTTCTACATTACAAACATGTCGCATTAGACAAATTTTACAGTATCTGTGATCACGTTTATAACATACAACAATTAGGAAAAATATGAAAAACAACGAATTTCGAGAATAAATGCTTTAATTACAGAATCACGGACAGAGTGATAATAAAATGGCTTTTGTAAGGTGTAAAATGTAAGACAGCGAAATGAATACCGCAAATCAAATAAGTCACAGAAAATATCATTGGCAATTTTACATTAATGATTCAGCTACAAGGGTGTCATGATGGCCCTATATCGCTCGTCTGACTTGTGTTTTTTTCTACAGACTTAAACTCTCTTCCTGGTCATTAAAGAGAAGTGTTTACTATGAGCAAATAAGGACAAATTTGCCCGTGAGTTAGACCAAACTTTGACCTAAGGGCAATAATTGAAACAATGATATTCCATGGCAAATATCTATGCTCTAGGTCTTGCGATTTCAGACAGGAAGTTTAAAAAGGTTTTTAAATGTGTTCGCTTTAAACACCTAAGGAAAAGGAATTTGCCCCCGGGCCGGGGCAAATTTTGACTCTGATAGCATATTTTGAAATTCATGGTGGAGGTCAACAAGACAATGTTGTATGCCAAATATATTAGCTTTCCTTTTGGCTGCCATGACAACCAGATTTATGCATGGAATGCATTTCTAAAAACAATTTGAAAGAGGTGCATGCAAGAAAATTCGTGCCATGCTTCATTAAGAATATAGCGTTTGCCATTTTTCAAATTATATAGTGGTATCGTCATTGTCTACATTTCTTTTAACATACCTTTGTATGTGCCCAGTTCAGGTACAGGTGGTTCTGGTTCAGTAACTTGCAATGACATTGATTCATTAATTAGATGTTTCAAAAATAATCTAATGTCATCTAGAATATTTTATTGTTACTTATTAAAGACTCGCAAATTAAATCTCTTAGTTCAGGTGAAAACGAACGAGTTTCATTAACGATACTATTAAATCGATCATTTTCAATATTGGGCCTATTTAATAAAAGTTGAATTTTGTAACAATATGCAGGGGGTACAATGCTTGTAATGGACGCTGTTGTGGCTAGCATTTTTTAAAACATTTGAATATGCAAGTCGTTCATTATCACTCATTTGAAAAAAATCTTTGGAAGGAACCCAAAACTTCAGAGGGCAGTGCTTGCTTTCACAACTTGATACGGTCCAATAATTCCTCCTCTGGAATAATTTCATTCTCTTTAATTTCATTTAGTTCTTTCCGAGCAATATAATCTAAAGTAGTTCGAAGCTTAATCATTTCTTGTTTGTTTATTTCATTCAAATGTTTCAAAAACACATCTATCCATTCTACGATGCAGCGTTTTATTAATTCCTAATGCCTGGTTTGTTTCAGTAATTTCCTCATAATTTGCATTCCGAAATCCAACCCCTTCTTTTGAACCATCACAGCACAATCTCTTAGGACCATAACCACATTCACCACAGGGTATACGGAAATCTATTTTCATGTTTGAAGCACAACTGAACCAAATGTTTCAAAACGCTGTTTGATCCATAAACCTAGCCTTATTGTGGCGAGTTTTATATCTCATTTTTTAACTGGCACTAAGAGGAAAAAGTGCAACTAGAAATCATAACCATGGAAACAAATTCTCATCTTATTTCATCTCCTGTTGCTGTATCCCTACTTAATACATGTATACAATCTGAGTCCCCTTCATCCCAAAGAATTTTGCATGGATTAATTGAATAATAGCATACACGAATATGAATGTCACATTTTACAGGTGCAAAATTTGTGTAAATAGTTAATTTTCTTTGTCTTTCGTGTATGGTCAGTCCATTTTCACTGTAAGTATCGTCATCTTCTCGCTTGAGCCAACCGCTTCCACAGGGATAGGTGTTGTCTGGCATATCTGGAAATAAAAAAAGGTCCTTTTAGGCAGCCATCTGAACATTGACAATGTTAGAACCATTCCATTGATCACGTTTTATGATGTTTTTCCTTAACTCATTATTGTCTTTAGGTCTGGGAGAATTCCAAAGTCCACATATCTCATTGAAGTTATTGTATGCAGTACTTAGTGTTACCGACCCAGGCATTTCATCATCAATATTGTCATCAAAGAACTGCTGTTCTACATCATCATTGTAATCATTATGTTTATGCATTAAATCTTCACACATGTGAGGATATGATTGATATAAATTTAAGTGCCTACAAAAATGTGTATTTAGTAAAGTACTTATATTTCTCTTATAAACCTTTAGAGAACGTCTCAGTGCATGACACAGTGTATTTACGAAGCCTTTTGTTCATGCTAAAATGAACAAAAGCTGGATACTCTTCATCTTCTATGAGAACAGAATATTTTCTTGTTTTCTAGATATTTCAACTATTTCCTGATTTTTACAACGCAAAGCCTTTTGTTGGATTCTTGACATCAGGCGTTGAAATCTCGACAATTGCTATAAGGAACACTGAAATTTAATTGTTTTACCTTATTATACGAAATTTTTGTTGATTTTGAGTTTTAAGTACACGTGCACACGAACAATGATAAACATAGCATACTGATCAAATGAAATTAACTGACCCAAAACAATATAATAAAAATAATATTAACAGAACTAAACACATGAAGTAACTGTCAATAGTTGTAATTTCCCGTTCAGCGCAATGCGGACAGAACAAAATCAGACAGTCGGCGCACCACTCTGATCTGTGAACAAAATTTCATATGGCACCAATGAACAAATTCTGTGCACTTGGCCAATTTTACAAATCACAAATTAATCCCTCTGGTTCAATCCTGGCGAGGAAAACGTCTTACACATACAACAGTTGTTAGCCGGATCTTCAATTTCACTTCCAATGTCAGAGTCAACGATAGTGATATTCGGTCTTACATTTGCTTTGCTTGTTGAAGGCTGATGTGATTTGTTCAAATTTTGTTCTGATCTCTTTGTTGTTGTTTTTTCTCCTCTCTGTTGTCGGTATTCTAGCAGCTGTAAGAAGTATGTATTGTCGTCTGTTAGTGCCTTTCCACCCGTTGTTTTCATCAAGGAGCTATTTCCTGGTCCTCATTGGCAATTCTGGAATATTTTGGGGAAATGATTGAGATGGCACTATCATTTGAGCAGGTATTTGTGTTGGATCAAATGGCAATATGTCCGCTTTCCTGAATCCAGACATGATTGTCTGGATACTAGTCAGATATGTCATACTTTGTTATTACTCTGTCCCGCTGCTTTGTCATGTATAGATGGCATTCACTGTGAAATATGGACTTGAACGGCCCACAACATGTAATGTCCAACTTGTTGGGTGCAACAACTATGTTTCTCACTTCAAGTTTGTGCAAAACAATTGCATGTGTACATGTTTGTGTGGTTGTCCAGTCTATTTCTTTGTATGAAAGTGGCAAAATGTACTATTCAAGTCAAGATTTTGTATGAACCAACTATGGCATTCGCGTCAAGGTCATTATAAAAATTGTGAAATAGCCTATATATTTAAAAAAAAACAAATGGGAAATGCACGTTGTGTTATCTGTTCTGTTCATATCACTTTCGAGTTCCGAAATGACAAAAACACTTGGACAAGACTTAAGGTTTGTTAATAGGTGCAGTCGAATTCAGACTGAAGTCGTCTGTTGGAAGTAGATCACAAGAACGATTTATTGATAGACATCAATTAAATAAAAAAAATATATCGAATTAACCTTTGCCACTTCCTCAAAAAAAAACATTGAAACAAGTCAATAAAGAATCAATACAAACATTCAAAAACCTTCAACTTTTTTGATAAAAAGTATTAACAAAAACGATTTGAATTAAATATAAAATGTCTGAAATTGCTAATTGATCGGATGACAGAACCGGAAGAGCAAAGTACAACCGAACGTTTATCTAAATACATAAAAAAAATACATAATACTGTCAAAAAGCTGCATATGTGCACAAAGTATCCTTTCTTCCTATCTCTTGGGCCATTCCTATATATTCGGCCACTTTCTTATGGTAGAGTAATAAACTCTAAATCCACGTATCCGCACGTGTCCGAATTATGAGCTAGTATACTCAAAATTCGTTTTATTGAACATCGGGATTGAAAAATGCGTACAAAACAGGTATAAACCGTTGTTATTGTATAAAATGCATTTACCTGCACACAATTTAACATCGATTTCACATGCAAATAGTTCATAAATTATTATTTTTCGTCGTATTTTCACAAATCATTCACTCGTCAGCGTTTCAATGTTTTTTATTGGGTCACGTGACTTAATCACTTTTACTGTAGCAAAAGCCAAATTTTCAAAACGAGATGTTTTCTGGTAACAAGGATGCTTGTAGATATAAAATGCTCGTTTTTAATTTTTCGCGTACCCAATTAATTCCATATTATAACCCCGCGACTATATCTATTTACACGACACATGAACACTTACATGGTACCATTTTAGTGTTTATGTGTCGTATGGATATATATCAGCGCGGGACATTAAAATGGAATTAATTATGTACACGAAAAATTAAAAAC
>VMBQ01006567.1:21714-53077 GCA_007657795.1 Dreissena rostriformis | reverse complement strand
TACTACTACTACTACTACTACTACTACTACTGCTACAACTAATAAAAAAAAACATTGGTGTAATTTCCTCACCGTTTAGATTTCCCCCGTTCAGTTGCGATATAGTTGTAAATGACTTTGAACTATTTTGTTTTAAACTCTTCGCTTCATCTTTTTAATCACAAGGAGTTTGTGTGTATCCTGTAGAAAATTATGAGAGATTGTAAATGTCATTTTCTTCCCTTGAGGTATTTGCTTAGTCTCACCCCTGTAGAAGCAAAATCTCACCTCTGTAGAAACGCAATCTCGATCCTGTAGAAAATTTGAGTGAAATCACAATGATGTTTGTATTTTTAATGACCGTTCAATTCGCCAACCTTAAAAGGTTGAGCTTCATTTCCTTTGACTGATATTGAAAACATTAAAGAGCGAACAACTGCTGTGCCTTCAATGCTTTGATTTATATATTGTATTCGTATGATCTAAATTGTATGATCTATAGCGTATTTGTTTGTACCAAACGGATTGATGCATACAATTCCGTTATGTGTCTTCGTTGTTGTATACCTACGCAATATTCACATCACTTGCTGTAAGTGTAAATTCCAGCGTCACCATTGACGACAAACTTGAAGGTTATGTCGTGAAGTGACTCGTATGCTAGTATCTAATTATGAAAACATAATTTTTTCTTGATCACATTATGCTGAATATAGTAATACCGTCGTGGTTAGCGGAGCGATTTTGCAGAACAATTAATGTTTCATTTTACTGGCCAGCAACAAATATATAAATAACCTAGTTATGTCAGACAGATAACTAATTAATTTGCACTCAAGGTTATTACTTCCTTTTTAGAGCGATTGAGAGAGACGCTTATTACGACAATATAAAGTACTTTCATAATGCCTTCAGACAAATAATGAAATTGTATGTGTTCTCGATAAACTGAAAAAATGATATATTTTTATGACCGTACTTTAACAACGTGGTTGGCGTTGCCTTTGCAAAGGTTTTGCCTAAATAAATGTTTTTGTTGCAAGGTTAATTCTCAGTCAGGCTTTGCACACACAGTCGTCAGGATATGACAAGTTGATGATATTGCAGATACATATGACTGCTATTCATTAAGCAATGTATGAATATTTTTGTTTCTCCTTAAATCGGCTTTGCTGATCATGTAATCGTTGTGAAGAGATATTTAGTTGCACATACAATATGACGCAACGGTAACACATTAATTAAAAAGACGTACCTCTCATCGTTAAACGCTGCAATTGCTTTTATTTAAAGCATATATCAAGAGAAACAGTAAGCTCAGACATTTTTAATTGACCGATGTGAAAACCGAAAACCATGGCATATTAGTTGTTCATGCTTTCAAACTTGTTACTGGGTTAATCTCCAACGGGTTAACACGAAACATGGATTATTTGAGCGAGGGTAACAATACTCTACCTTTAAACCACAACATAAATTCTGCGCTGTCCGTTATAAAGTCACGCAAAGTTTGGTTGTCTCATTTGCGCATTTGTATAAAACCCATTTGCACAAGAAGCCGGTCATATATCTTGATATAAACGTAAGTACGACTTGATCATTAAAGGTTGTGTGACTACACAGTAGATGACTTTCTATTTGAGATAGGATGCCATACACACTCATCGATATTTTTGTCCTTGATATGTTATTCTCATTTTGTAGCTGGACATTGAACGCGAGTGTAGTTTTGAATCTTTATATAAGCATGCCAAACGAGTCTAATTATCCAGTGTTTTTAAGAAAAATGCGTTTGAAAAATTATCACATAACATATGACCGGAAGGGAAAATTTTCGATATTGTAATTTCAGATGTGTGAAGCTTACTTCTGCAAAACGCAATGTGTATCAATTGTTTGTAAAATAAAGCTATTGCTATTGTAATGAAACGCATGATGTTTGATTGCATGTTTAGGTTTCATACATTCATACTTCAAATAAGTTCACATACACAGTAGTAGCTCAGTTTTGATCGTGTTCGTAATTTATAAATATGTGAAATGCAGAGAACGAATATTTGAACCAAACACGATTTATACAATTCGAAAACTTTATGGGAAATGTTCACAGATTATGAGATATTTTGAAGCATATAATAATGTTCCTAAAAAAAAGAAGAAAACAGTTTACATCATTATAAGCAGAACGTATATATTTACAGGAACTTCAATTTAAGCCCAAAGGCTAAAATCTCAACCAGTTTCACATCGCTGTACGTAAAATGTAGGATTTGATTTCTACTATGCGTTTGTTGGTTTCAATATTAACTTATGAGTACACATAACACTTATAGTGTCTAATGCTGTTTCAATCTTTTATTTTATTATGGCAATATGTGAAAAAACAATCGGAAAATTTGTCATTAGGACTCTGTAGTCAACTACCTTGTTTATACTTTAAAGAGAATTAAATTGCATAAGAGTGTAATATATAATACGTTTTTCACCATCTCGATTGCATTGTATCAAATCCACACCAATCGCATCTGCAGAAAACCCAGTTCTTTTATCTGTTTAAATTGAATCCCGCTTTGTATGTGATGTTAAACTCAACATCATGAGTTTTGTCCTGTTTTAGTAGTGAATTTGGAATCAATTCCACATACCTGTTGCAAAGGCAAACATGCTTTCATGCTGTTTAACATTGCTTCACAATTGATTCCTTGCCATAAATAAAGGACCACCTGTTGCATTATTGTGTTTCTCCTCTTGGTGAAGCTGAACTTTTATTTGGTTAACATTTGGATACTAAGCATACATACATTGGACACTGTGTAGATGTGCATACCTAATGTGTGTGTCTCCACGCCAAATTGTAACATTTTATACAGGTTATTATGCTGGTAAAGGTAAATGCCTTTATTGTATAGACTACTCTATTCATTAACAAAAACGTATGCTGTTGTTAAGAATAATTTACAATGTATACTGCTCAAGCAAGGCGCTATTTAACAGTACTATCAGTACTACCCAAACCATTAACACTATGGTTATGTCTGCCAATTATGTACACACCTTCCGACTCACAGTAAAATGTTATTACATATATATTTATATATTTAGTGTTAACAATATTTCTCCTCAAAACTTACCTCAGATCAATTATCATGGTTGATTAATTAAACGTAATCCTATATTTTTATGCATGTATTAATACGTTTTAATTTTCAATAGTTCAATCAGTATTAGTTAAAAGAGAAAACAAGTAATACATGTCTTATAACATCTTCCAGAGCACTGTGAACGGAAATCTTGCGTGTTATCATGCAATTTTAATTCTCACAGCGAACATGCTTTGAATGCTTGCTTATGTTTTCTATGAGAATACAAAAAAGACGACTTCAAGTATGACACTCGTCAGAGCAAATAAAACATAACTTTAACTGAGTAATACGGGATTGTTAAATTAGTTAGCGATTCCTTCAGGGGACTGGCAAAGATTGTTCTGACTTTCTGTCAGGATGAATTTATTTTAAATCCTATTGTAATTTGCTTTTGGGATATTATATAACACTGACTTAATACTGTTTCAAATTACTGAAGATATAACTATACAAAACCTCCATTTGTGGATTGTCTGAAACAAATTTAATGACATTGAACAATTATAGTTAAATTTCAAATCATACTTGGATATTGAAAAATACAATAAAAACGGTAATAAATTTTGCATGTAAGGTTATTGTTTAAACTATATTTCAATCTTCGTGTAAATATCGCTGATAACAGCAAAATACACTTATTGCATATTTTTTCCAAAAATCATTTTAGATACTAAATAGTGTTATATTCCTCGAAATAAAAACAAAAGACGTACATTTAACACTTGACTTACTAAACGAAGTTTAGATCAAAGTATTGTATTCATGGCACCACAACTATAACACTGGTCAAGTTGCAAATTACTTGTTATACATGCACATGAGAACTGCTTTGTCGAAGTAGCGGATCATAGTCGAGAATGTGCATGGAGCTCGTATTCCTGGATCAAACAAGTTCAAGGCGCAGATAAATGCACTTTATCTGAATTTGAATACTACGTGTTTTTATCAAATACACAATAGTTATCGCCTATCATTATAGTGGTTTGTATTAAGAATTATGCATGTTCTACACTTTGATTTTATGTAGATCGCATTCGTCACATGTTAAGTATACTATATTTATTAAATAGACAGTATGCTTTAAACCAACACGAAACGTTTGGTATTTCTTAGCGTTCACTTGTTATCAGAGATTTGATATTGTACGCTTCATAGAAATTTATATAGAACACGAATGACAATAATTGTCTATTTCATGTCTGTACTTTATGATCTTGATAAAACCATAACCTGTGCACTGACAGCAATTAGCAATGCGAAACCAGACATGATTGAAAAGTACATTAACACAATCATGTTTACTATTGCACATCTTTTTTCTTAAACAAGACGTAATATAGTAACATACGCCATTTTTCAGTAGTCAAATAGTAGCAAAAAACCTGAATATAACTATTAAAAATGAAAGTAACTTATTATTTTTATTCTATATTGAGCAAAAACACATACAAAGCTTAAATGGCTTTTTTATGGAAATGATAATATTGCTTCTTTGCAATAATTTAATTGTTAAGTCCGTAATTTATCAATACTAGTTTTGTAGGCCATCCTTGTTGGTGAATGAGCATGTAATATGTACTGACAAACCACTTTGAACCGGATTTCCAGAGATAAAGTGACACTTTATATATCACACGTGACATCCCTAATTAATCAATGCATTAGCTTTGCTATGAATCATAAATGAGCTACGTTCTATGATACAAATGCATCAACATTGTTAATAACATTTACGAATTTATGTTTCTCTTCTTCAAATGAAAGTTATTGTATTGAAGACTGTTTCAAACGTCAAGTATGGGGAAATATAATGCTAAATTCCGAGCCTTTGACAGAACTAAACAATAACGAAACATCACCATACATATCTAACTGCACCATGTTTTATACTGCTGCAATCGGTTACAATTTACATATAAATTGCTTTGCTCTTAATATTGACATGCATTATTCTCCCCGCATTATATGGTTTTTAAATGTAAAGAAGAGGACTTCCATTCTGCAGTAAAAAAAATACGGCTAATAGAGTGGCATATATGATTAATGGTAACATGTATGATATAATGATTTGCATATGCGCATGGAAAGAATTTCCCTTATATGTGAAAAGTAAAATAAGTAAATATGTAACAATTCAAACAATCATAATTCATTAAACGCAATTGAAAATATAATTTTTCTATCGCATACCGGAATGGCATAAACCAACGTCACTAATACTTACATTTTAAACAACGCGAATAAATTCGTAGTTGTTAAAAATACTAGTACTAGTAAAATCTTGATTTTAGAAAGAGGGTGCGATTATTACTCATTGGATTGGTCAGAAGTAACTCTATTCGAAAACGTTATACACAGTTCAATCCTTAAATTTATATGCATATTACTTTATATTATGAGCTGGTCACAGCTTATATAGTTATTTATAGTAAACTAATTTAAATCATTGTCTTTTTATTAGAAGGCATCTCTTGGTCAAGAGAATCTTGCTATGTTATGGTATCTATATGTATAATACAGGCTTTTCAACCTATTCAAACACGCGTTTTTATAGCTTTAGTATATGACCTCATCTCTACAATATAATATAAAGTATTTGATTCACATACACGTTTTTATTGTATAGCGTCATAGGCAAGTGTGATTTGGGACATGTTACTAATAGTGAGATCTGTCTGCAAATATTATGATATAAATTATCAATACTGATCGCATAACCCAGCTATTCTTCACAGTACTGCATTTGGTCCAACTTATTCAGCCAGCTTATTCAAATGCACGACGATTATCTCTACTGGGAACTATATGATGCTATGTCATCGATGTTGTCAACTATTCATGGTTTTCACTGATACTGGTGCCTTATCAAACATTATGTTGCTCTGGTATACAGTGAACCATTTAGGTATTACTGTTTATTTCAAATAGTTAGCATTCTCTTGTAGTGCTGTTAAATGTGAATTGCGATGCAATGCTAATACAGTCGATTCTCATCTTAATTCTGTAGTCGTTAGGTAGATCCCTGATTGTGATATTTTGTTTTAGACTTTTAATGATTCTTAATTTTGTCAAATGTCTTATTTTGTATCATATAATGTTTTACTTCTGTCATGGACATTTCATAACGAAGCTCATCACTATTATAATATTATGTATGATCTAATAGGAATCTTAAGTGTATACGGTATAGTTCCTTCAATGAACATAAATGCATTGGGGCTTGCAAAAGATACAGTTTCGCAACTTGAAGGTGAAACAAACAAAAATCCTGCTCAACGTTTGTATGTCATTTTTATGAAGACATTCTAAATAAACTATGTGTTAAATGTTGTAACATGGTTGCAACACTCGCTTAATTTCATATGTACTATGTCGTTTAAGTACACAATAACAAGGTTTGTCACTTCCTCAAGAGCCATGGTTAACGAAATACTAATTAATACATGTGTAAATCTCCAGTTGTTATATAATATCAATACACTATTTTAAGTGTAGCCTGATATGTTGATTACATATTGTTTGGATATAAATGTGATCATAATATTTCTTAAAATCAAAGTATGAATACGATTTCTCTTTCTTCTCATGGCAGCTTTTGCGTCTTAAAATGTCAATTCGTGATAAACATATTTACAGATGAGTTATTTTTCTAAAACCGCCAGTACTTTTCTGCGCTTACAACACGGTCTCCGAGAAAATGCTAATGGCCGATTTGCATGTAAGAAAAAATCATGTTTTGTAATTAAATGTGACATTACCAGCCATGTGGAATAATATGTATGTAAAGTGGTAATGGATATACTATTGAGCATTGACAACCTTGTATTACGCAATTATTAAAAAAAAACTAGAAATCTGTGTGACTGGTGATTTAAATTATGAATATTTTCATATTTACGGACATATATGTATATAATAAAGTTTCAATTTCAAACGTTTTCTGGACGCTAGTTTTAAATGTATATGCTATACATACATTCAATGCTATATCGTTTACCAAATTCAGCGTTACCGTTCCCCTGACATGATATACTCGGAATGTATTTACAAATCTCGACAGCATTCTATCTGGTAACAAGAAAATAGGCTGAACAAACAATTTGCTTCCAGCTGGCCTTATATTCAATAATTCATCAGCCAATTACCTCGTATCGTGAATGTAAGTCTTAATTATTTGCAACTTTTGTCCAACTCGGAGAATTATTGACGTCACAAGGAACGAACTCGCGGCTGAATTAATGGACCTTCTGTGTAAATATGTTCCAGGATAACTTCATTTTGTTCCGCATGAANTAAAGCACGAAACAGAACCTTAAAGGTACCATTGTGAAGAACAGTTACTGACACTGGTACACCGATGTTGTTAATGGACAAATATTGCGATTGTTCATATACGCCATAATACACGTGTGTGCACTATGAAGTCTTCAAACTGACGTCACACTTTAAAAAAAAATGGTTGGAAAAGTAAAAGTTAGAGCGTCGTTGTAAATGACGATTGTGTTGATTTGTTGCATGTGTATGTTTGTAAACACACGTTTTCGAATATTCTACAAGCATTAACACTTGCCCAAAGCAATACCTGACACCGGTAAGCCAATGTTGTTGCTAAAGAGATATTTCGATTGTTCGCAAATTTTAACTGCAGTTTATAATTTCACTGATAACACACTTTCTTTCATCGATATATTCTTTATTTCACTGAACAATATGTAGAAACACTATTAACCATCCATTTTGAATAGGAAAACTGATCTAATTTATTAGAACCACTGTCAAATTGCCAAACTTGTTTTTTAAATTTCCCGAATAGCTATTAGTCATATATAACACATCTTTATTAAAATTGCACAATACAATACGTAATACATATGACAAAGAATGCATATGACTTTAACATATGTTTCATTCTGTTTTTTATATTTTTCATCAAGATCGTATTCCGAACGAAATTAAGTTCACATGATATTAAACCATGTAATGGCACATTAAGTGAAGCAGACTGTTCTCGAGTTTTAAAGGTTTGCATATTATGTCCATCATAGTTAATCGAGCCGACAAGTTTGAAGTTCTTTCACAGGCCGTGGAGGAATACTTCTTCCAGATGACTGGGATATAACGGGTGATGCATGTTTATAACAATTCGCCTATCGATAAGTCATCTATGGTGTTTATGCAAATTTCTCGGGAAATGTCTGTCTGGTATAAATGTACACATGTGCTACGCGCTACTACGTTTAAGGACTATGATGGGAGGTTAACACATGCTGTAATGGAATGAAGTGGAAGTGAAGACACACAAACCTAGGTGTGTATGTTAATCATCAATACTTATATAAACACATTTTTATTTATACTATTTTAATAAAAATGATCCATTGGCCTCTGCATTTGACTATTTTGAAAATGTTGTATTGCTTGTTTGTTGTTGCTACATGAAAAACGATAATTATTTATATCGCGCATTCATTTTATAATCAATTAACTTACGCGATAACAGATTTTGGTTTCGAGCATTTCCTTTGAGCGTGGATTATCATAGAATCGACAACAATGATCCTACTTTGCTTACAAATAGTAATTAATTAAAACAAACGTTGTAGCATTATTGTTCTATTTAACTACTTCCTTTATTCCCAATGTGCATTTTATTCACCAAAACAACAGGCTCTAAGCGGACGCATTTCAACTTCATTTCATGCAATCAACTCGTAAACCGTCATGACAGTAACAACGCAAATGGTTATACACACAGGTTTACTGTCTTGACTAATAATAAATCGTAGATAAGACGATTAACTCGTTTATTGTTTGCATATATCCATTGGCAATGACCGTCAGAACGTCCGTTCTGCTTTACTAGGCTAGCGTCGTACGTATACATTTGCCTATAGGGCTATTGCCTACAATTATTGTAATATGTATACGTCCAAAATATATCAACATACATACAACCGAAATTATCGCATAAAAAGTGGTAGCGTACTGTGCTCTATGTTGTTGTGATATTTAGTCAATTTCGTAATAAAATAACATCAGTTTTATATCAATGCCTTTATTATCGGTTTCCAAAATGAATTGTTGTGTAAAATGTTTAGGATCTAGAATTTAATAAGTGAATTGTCTTTTAAATGCTTATTTATACACAATATAGCATTTGAGTTTGATACGAATCTGGTTGTCAACACAAGTACGACTAGGTTATCATAGGTGGCGTTGACCAAGCGTTTTATTCTAGACAGAAAGCCCTAACAAATCTACTAAAGTTTTCGTCCATTAAATTATATTATACAAATGTTGTATGACATTGAACGGTAGTGTACTTCTGTATCAGTTTATAAGCATGCTATGTAATTTCAATTATTGAGTACTTTAGGCACATACCACCATCACTGTGTCCTTGTATATTTCGTCTCATAAGTACATTATCAATAATATTACTAATATAAGGAAAAACATCAAATTACATATGCTGTGAAGAAGATATATCGGACTTTTTGAACAGACATGTAAAGGCTATATCTGAAAACGTAATATCCATTCAGTGTTGTTATGATAATGCTATTTTTATAATTGTTAAACACCAAGTGTTGCTTGTTTATATAAAATTTCTGGTGTCATACATGCATACTTCAAATAAGAACGCCCACACACTTGCAAAGTGATGCTATAAAACAGCTTTGTTAGTAAAACTAACAGTTTTTGTAGTCTACAAACAAAAAAATTCGACCGTGTTTGTAATTTACGAATTACAAGAATTGCATAGAGAGAATAATATTTTAAACAAACTAACAGTGCTTTACAAGTTGAAACATTTTACAGGAATGTTTCGCTGATTGTGGTACATTGTGAAGAATGATATTCCGGATCTAAGAACAGAAAATAAACAGTTAAATTAGAAAGTGTTTTTTTAAGATAATTGCATCCGAACCCTCAGGCTAATAAGTAGAGCATTATGACATCCCGCCATGAATAATTGACAATTTGGTTTCAACTCAATGCAAGCCATTCAATTTATTTAAGCAATGTTTACAAAATGAACAATGGTAGTCAAGCATTACTTTTAATTTACCAACCATGTTAATAAACCTGAAGGGTTTCCTTTAACGCTAAATAAATACATAAACATTATGCTCGGATGGTATGTGCGTAACTGTTTCCGTAGACGACTACTGCTTACAGTGACAGACACGAAATGCTTAGAGACTCCGATAATTATCGACAGCAATCGAATAACCACAAAATGTAAGTAAACAGACGTTTTGACAAACGAGATTAATATGCAATACACATACGTAAGTTTTGAGTTGACTTCACATCTTGTATTAATATTTATTTGAATGTATATCATTTGAAAGGTTTGCGGTTTTTTTTTGCACAAAGGCTTTAATTTTACAGATTCAGCATTTTTAAAAAAATCGTATGTTTAGCCAAGAAAATATAAATAATACACTAGTTTTTATTTTATCGAATTTAAGTTGCCACACTTGCCTCAATATGATTTAAGATTTTAAAACTGATTAAACAGATAACTGTTATTTGAATGCTTAAACGTATGTTGTTGAAATTCGAATTCACAAGATTATGTATTTCCGCTAGAAGCTAACACGTACCACTCGATACACGAGAGTAAAATGAGATGCTCGACATTTGTCGGTAACGATGCAAACTTCTATATACTTCTATAGGATGACGCTTATGTTATCTACTATAATTACTTTTATTGCTATTAGTTTGGCGTTATCGGACCAAAAAACCAACGCGCGAGATCATGGTGCATGAAATAGAAATATTGCAACTCCAACTACATGATCAGTAAATAAACTATCGCGCTATTCGAAGGTTCTTTTAAAAGAGAAAAGCGACCAAATGGTTATACAAAATTGGGCAACCGCATTAAACCACTCTACTACTCACTGTATAAACCATGCACAGCCTATTGTATAAGCGTATATTAATCATATATTTGTCTTCCTTGCGTGCTGTCGAGTTCACGCCTTTGTAACCCAATTCAAGCAAAAGCGACAAATCAGTAGCGCCAAAATGTCAAAACATGGGCAAAGGAACGAACTATGTATTGGTCGTGTTGTCCTAACTGTGAGTACAACCTTGTCGCGTTAGCGCCCTGATCTAACGTTCTGGCTTATTTGCGGATGTGAAACTCGCGAACACGTAAAACCAAAATCACATCCATTTGTCATTTTGGCGTGTATACTTGTCGTTCTGGATTGATGTAGTGTTATTGCCCTTTGAACCCGCCAACACGCAAGAATGATATGGCAAAACGCGGCCACTTCCTACAAATTTTACTTGTCAAGTTAAGTAAACATCATAGAGGTCAAAGTGTGTTGAGCACAAACAGCACTGAATACGTTAGTGTAGCGCCATTTCTAGTAAAAAATGAAACCAAGAAAAGCATGTATTAGCACTACTCGATCTTACCGTTTAGTATGCTCAACATTACTAAGTTATTTGAAAACGGACACATGCTGGACACATTAACTTTGCTATGGAAATATCTTCAAAATACTGTAGAATAAGTTATAAATAGAGGTATTGGCTCGTATTATCCAAAGAAGAATGTTGCCGAACGGTTAAAATACAATACATTAACTAGGTTATGTCTACTTATGGCATACATTTGATACTAACTATGATTGTGCTCAATTATTAAGGAAAGTAATATATTCAGTTTTGGTCCATATCGGTAAACTCAAACTCAAATAGAAAATTATAATACATGTATTACAGAAAAACAAATCCAATTTTGAATGTTAAAAGTACCTAGACATGATTGATTACGATACACAGATACTCGCCTTATTGCGATTTAAACTGGCATCCCATTCTCTAAAACTTGAAACTGGAAGATACTGTAAATATAGAAAGGTGTAATAGACCAATGACGAAAGTTCGATACAAATAAAGCAATGTGTAATATTCAAAAGTTTGTTAAAATCATGCCATCTGAAAATAATGTGTCTACTTTGATATGTTAATAAGTTCACAAGCGGTCAATTAGTTTTGTGTTCGTTAAATATATTAAGTTAATAATATTGTATTTATTTATCTGAAATAACATAAAACAGCATTTTGATGATTCTGAGTATGTACTTGTATTGTGTATGGCTAGTTGTATAGTATTCTGTTATTTTGTCAAGAGATGTGTATTTGTCACTCTTAGTTATTGGGTCATCTGCTGGTTGCATTTGATATCTGTATGGTCAATGCAGTGTATGTACATGCCTATATGTCGTATTAAAAGCGTACGCCTAAAGCGTTAATGCTGAAAATATAACAAAGTATATGATAGCACAAAACAAGATCGATACAAACCGTGCATATCTAACTTCAAAAGTTTAATATGTATTGCTAGAAGCAGCACAAATTTCAATTTATATTGCTATCCTCGTATTATTGGCATTCATTACTCTATGCGGGTATTATATTTAATAGACTTCATTTCTGCATTAAAAACAAACAACAGCAAAAAAGCGTCATATATGATGGGTTGTTTCAAATATGATATTATGATTTGCATACGTTGCTCAAACTTAGCAAAAGCAAACTTGTTTAGTGTAAAATCTGTATTAAAGGCATGGTAATGCTTTTGGTGGATTGGTACATATTGATTTAGAAGCTTATCAAATATTAAAGCCCTTGTATTTATAAGCAGATAACTTCATATTATGAGCTGTATTATATAAAAGTTGTATAACGGTTGAATTCTACTGATATAGTTTATTTATTATTAACTCATTTATATAATTGTCTTAACTGTATGTACTGCAACACATATTGACGAAAACGTTACACGTTTTACGATGAGCTGTATACGCTTAAGTCGTGAATAAATTATCTGTTCTGTTAGTTCTGTTATGTTAAAAGCTAGACCATGCAATTGGACTGTCGGTGACATAATTTTCTGCTATTGTTTTTATAGTTCTAATGCATCAACACTCAGGCATGAGTATAGTTCCTCTTTGTACAATATTCGCTTAAAATCCTTTACAGATATCCCTTTTCCGTATGCATAGGTATAAATGTGATTTAGATCAGACTCAAAATATTGCCTAATGTCTTCCAAAATATTACTTTTAAATATAAAGCACATTTTACCAATCGATGCTACAAAATACAAAGCTATACAAAGAACAAGAAAAACACTCATATACAAATGATTAACTATGAGGCAAATATTCATGCAACGTCTCTTAATTTACTTTAAAAACGTATGCGTCTGCAAATATCATTTCGTCATACAAATACATTTTTGTAAATGAGACGGTTCATGTATTTCACTGAGCTTGAAACATGGTCTCCGAGGCAATGCTAATGGACTGTCAGTTATGATTTATTAGTTGCGATTTGCATAAGTAAATACGCATTCCTTTAACATAATATGAAACTATATGCCATTTTGGAATGACAATACGAATATCGATGTCCTCCTAGTCCTCGAAATAGGCTATGTTCGCGAGTATTTGTTCCTGAAGGCATCTTGTTAGATCTTGCTACGTTTCCAATTAAAATTGTACTGTAACGAACTAGTCATTTTTAAATAAATTTGAAAAATGTCGATGATCAGCAGAGCATATGTATTATTGTCGATACTGTCCGCGCGTATGATCCCTACTATTACGGCAAATGTAATATAATAGTATATAGTATAATAATAGTTACATCACCTGTTATTCGGACATTTATCAGCCCTTCAACATTTTCACTTAACATGTAAGACGATTCAAAAGAATTCTTTGAATTATTTTAATAACACAAATCCGATTTTTTTCTCTCAAATATTTGTTGACAGAGAACATGTTTGAAATTATTGTATCTTGGTTACATTTGAATTGTAATCGTTATCGGATTTTATATGAACATCGAGTCTTCGGCTTGACAAGAACGTGCAGCATTGTTATTTATGTTCTCTCCGCAGCAAAGACAAAATAGGTAATGAACTCAGTGGAAAATAATGATTCGTCATACATGTGCCACTGTATAAATGTAGTATTCCTGTATTGTCATTAAAACAGTTTTGTAACAGCTTTTATAATATTTAATTGTAATGTTCACTTGAAGTTAAAGTTTCAAAAATACCAAATACGATTTTCGTGGTACAAAGTGAAATGAAACGATACAATTTAAACCGCAAGTTGCTATCTTTGTTAACTGGTATATTAAAGTTTGCCAACGTTTATGTACCTTCCGAAAAAAGATAAACGCATTGTTATGTAGTAGTTTTCATATTATTTTTTTATGGGTTTAATAAATCTCTAACAATTCGTATAAAAGACATGGGGGGAATGCATTTTGCAATTGTGTCTAGTTTTGCGACATTCTGTATTCAACAACATTGAATAAAAATATATAAGCGTTTATCTCACGATGACATAGAAAAATGACGGATTGCGCGACAATTCAATTACTACAAATTGCTTTTGATATGTTTAATATTTATTTGTTAATACATTGAAAAAAAGTTTGTAATGCATACCACTCATTCTCTCCTCGCTGAATATGTAATATATAAGTACTAGTATTATTTACATAAAACAAGTTCCAAACCTTCCCACCTATATACACCAACTGGCTAACTGAGCCCATTCCACGTTCTAAAAAGAGCGCAATAGCAAACTGTTTCATACACAGCTGATTGGTATAAAGTTTGTAATGTAAGAGACATTTCCCACCATAGACCCGAATGCATAATTCCGAAGATTCGCTTGGTTAATTGGAGAGACATCCTACAAAACCTTGGCTAAGTTCTTTTTCGAGTTTTTGTTCTCGCTATAATTACAACACATGTGTAAGTTGTTTGACAGACAATCTGTCCGCTGCATTAAATAACTGTAGAAAATCTAGGTCAAAGTGATTTAAGTCCGTTAGGCCACAAAGCGTATCAAATTGTACCTTTATAGACTATATACCCCTTGATATTGATTAATTTAGTTTATATTTATAGAATGAATCGCTTAAATACTTCTAACACAGTTATTTTTTACTGAAGTTAGATCTGTATGTGAAATAAAGTACTTTACCGATAAATACCAATACTTGTTAAACTGTTCACTGTAACGTTTAATTTAATAGTGACAAGTGAAGTCATCATTTGAATACATCTGCTATGTTTTAAACGATTCGGTGTTTTAGCAGTATAATAATACTTAACATATTTGGTCGGCGTTTTTAACGTTATTGTGTTCTATTGATATAATTACCCACAGAGTTATTTCATTTTATTCTGACAAATGTGAGGAAGATAAAATTCTGCGGTTATATTTCATTTTACCTTATACTTGTCAGTATCAATTTACTCACAAATCCTTAAAAAGCTTGACTACTAAGTCATAGCAGCATAACAGTTTAACAGTTAATACATTCAAACCTAAGTACAACCAGCGAGTTTGTTTGAACAAGAGTTGAGAATTTTTTCGGATTTTTTGTTAATATAATTCAAAATGTATTTAACATATCATATAAGAATTGTTTGTTGTAAAACACAAATTTGCGAATCAAATATTTACAAAAATGACAGTAGTCGAAAATGTATCCTAAAACTCGACTGAAGTCTAATGATTATAGTGACACAACGCGTGACACATTGGCATTAGCAGATTTGTGAGAATATAATGCCATCTGACACAAGTTAATGTTTTTTAAACATTTTGTGTTGGTTAATTAATTTGATCAAATCAGACCTGCTTCAAAGGTTTGATAGTTATCGCATTTAACATACACGTGCTTAGCATTAACTGAAATTACATAAAACTCACACAAGTCTTTTGAATCACATGCAATGCAATTTGGACCGATACGCCGCAATAAAATCGTGTTAAACGAAACCATAAACATCGATATGTAGTCATTCTCAATAACATACCATGTCGGCTATGTATGCAGTTGCATTTATAGGAGAATCCCTATACCATCATTTTATGTCAAATAAACAAAGATATTGCGCTTAAAAAAATGTGTACATCAAGTTGTATGTCTGGTCTTAATATCTGCAGCATGTTGCTGGAACAACGCATTGGAACAATCGGATGGTAATAAACAGTCTCCAAAAAGCAACTTAATATGATGGTTCTGGTGTTGCAGAGGTTCATAGGTTGCATAGTATGTAATAAAGCTCCAAAAACAAAATATCAGGAAAAGAATTATTGTTGCTATTCACATTTCTTTTATCATATTTAATACAGATAAATAAATACAACACAACACTAACCTTCAAATATACTGTAACTTTAAGTCAACGCCTTTAAAATTTCAATACAAAGAATGCGAGATTTAAACCGGTTTAAAGGCAATATATTCGCTAAAATATAATCGTTAATCCTTGCACGTGAAAAAATCATAGCATTCAACGTCAAATTTAACAGTAATACTGTACGGGTGGCTGAGTATGCATATATATATATATATATATATATATATATATATATATACTATATATATTGGCGCCGCAGGAATTATCCTAGGGGAGGTCAAGGGGGGTTCTTCCCCTTTGCCGCCAGAGGCGTAGACAATTTTAAAGATTATTGAAGATTATATAACGGTCAATGAAAAATAAAAACAAGGCCAGTGACTCTATATTTTTATTTCATTTTTCATATAGTATTAGTTTGTGTTACTTAAATATAAATTTTAGACAAAATCTATTTGATGGAAAAAAATCAGCAAAACTGCAGCAAATTATACACACTGACAGGTAAAATGTATAACCCCCACTGACTGTTATACTAGATGTCACTGAGAACACAACAAAAGCTGAAATCTCTTTTTTTAAAGCTGTAAAATTGTGCACTCAAACTTACAACATACAATATGGTCGTTACAGGAGGGCATAATACACCCACTGAAAATATAAGTTGCCATAATTCATCGAGCTGACTTAAAAACAACCTATTACGAAGCTAACGATATTATGATAAGGCAAAATGTAGAAGCAGAACACATTGGCATTTCCGTGGAAGCTGATGATACAGACATTTTTGTTTTGTTGTAACGTTTCTATGTTGTTCTGAAATAATAGTTATTGATCATCATGGCATCACCAGTGAGGGAGAGATCGGTAAAAGACACTCGCAAGACTGCAAAAAACATAAAACTATCAAGACCGACCGACTCGCTCTATGCTTACGCTATCTCCTGATGCAACACTGTGGATGTATATGTTAGTCACGGTAAAGGAAATCGTGAAGGATACGACCAGGTGTGTCTCGGCCTGCTATGTAAAGCCTGATGTCTATTACAAGACAAAACCTTTGAGCTGTCAGTGTAGGCAAATCTGGTAAAGCTGTACCATCGCTAGCAAGCTTGTAAACAAACACGGAAGACGCCCAACACCCTTTTTCAGTAGCATAAAGTGTCGCTTGAACTCCACTAAATGTACGCTAATGACAATGTATTGAAAGACAACCCGTTAGTAGAGATGTTAGTACCGACGCGCATTCCCATATTAAACTTTCATTATTTAATATTCACACTGCATCATACAACATCTACTTGAATAGTGTAGTGTAACTGTTTGTATATATAGTTAAACATGGTTCATTGTATATTAATATGAACGAATATATTTGAAACCGTTAATACATGAACCATATATAAGTTGTAGGAGTCATATTTTACGGCCTGAGTCATACCGTTTCAAAATCAATGATGCAGCGTCTTCCTTAAGCATGCAACATTTACCTAAATATCGTACATCATCTTTCTTTCAAAATATCATACAGTATTAGCCTGCATATCATCAACAACTAACTAAATCATACAATACCTACATTAATACTACATCATCTACCTGAATACTTCATCGTATAACTACATATCATTCAGCTTCTACCTACATACACTTTAATATCTACCTCGATAACATACATTATCTATCTAAAACATACATCATCTTGCTTAATATCATAACAATAAAGCATGTTCCTGACTCCAACATCATCTACCTGGCAAACATATTCAATATTATAACAGTTATATCCACCTGAATAATACAGCATATATCATGCACAATAAGGATCATTCAAAATCTAGTTGTATAACCGTATCAATATATATCAGGTAGCATCTTCAGGAAGCGTAAAATATCTACAAGAATCATCTTGAATTTTCTGGAATCATTTAGCATATACACGATACATGTAGAAACAACCTGAACCATGTAACATCTACAAAGATCAGGTAGAATATACAAGAATCAAGTAGTACTTACAGCACTTTTGTTGCAGCAACAGTAACATGTAGAATGTTCAGGAATAATTCAACATGAACATGAATCATGCAGCATCTAAATAAATTATGTAGCATCAACCAAAAGCAGGCAACATCTACTTAAAGCATACTGTGTCTACTAGAATCATGTAACATCCACAGGAATCATGCAACTGATACAGGAATCTTGAGTATAAACATAAAGGCCCTATTCAAGAGGATGTAAAATTTATGGCGATGATATTAAACTGTAAGATCATATTTCAATATTTTGTGCATGAGTGAGAGGGCACCAGTAAGAGAAAACAAGAGGTGCACATGTATTCCGAGCATGCTTTAAAGCGTTTATATTGATATTATTATTGAAGTAAACGATAATTGCATCAACGAGTATTGACGGTTTGAGTATGATCCTTTTATTTGTGCAATCTTAAACCAAGAAATACATATGAGCATGATATATTATATACTATTAATTAATACTCTTTATGTATTACGAAACATTTTCAAGAAAATGTATAATTTCCAAGTGTATACCGACAAGTTTACTCGTATTTGTTGCAAAATCCAAGTTATGTCGTTTGAACGAATATGCACAGACTACCGTAATAAGGTTTTCACAACAGAGTAAATGACTTGTTTTCATGAAGGAGTTTTCTGCTTTACAAAAAAACATTATTTGAAATAAAATAAAACTCTGTTTTCGTTTATTTTATTATTTTAATAATTCTTAACGTCTAGTCTAGTTTTTGTATTCATTAACGGTTTATTTGATTTGATTTTTTAATAAGATGGCGTAAATTCACTTTAATAGCTTGTCTATTGCAAGCTATCGTCATGTTATGATGACGAAAAATCATCAGTACCGATATATCACAACTTATAATACCTCTCTTATGATATAACTATGCAAAAATAAGTCTAGATTAACAGTTGTCTTTCCACAGATGACACATTTGATCACATAAAAAACTGCATTTTGTTAATTAGCAACTAGTTAAACGTTAAGCATTTCTTACACTACATGGCATATAGCAACACGTGAATATGTGATATACGAAGAGCTTTCGTGCGTATTTTTACAAGAGCTAACATTCTTTCTTGTCTTAAACCACGTTAGTCTATGTGATCAAATGCCTACACAATACAGGGAATACATAAAACACTACATCAAACATTATTACAAATAATTTAAGTTGAAGTTAATGCCGTAATGAAAGGTCCATACAAAACATTGGTGGTTAATACGGTAGCATGCGTAGAATAGCGCTATTCCTGCCATAAAGAACATACTACTGTTGCAAATTGTCCTGATATTACATAATATTAAATGCCAACCTTTTAGTCCAATAACTAAATAAATGGATGATAATTTTTACAACAAAGCTACCTTTTCTAATAACTGTTTACGATAACTACGAAGCCATTGGGTTTAAATTATCCGCTTCCATGGCGAAAATGTAATAATGACATGGGTAATCATATTATCGCGCTCAACGATATCACTAGGTACAGGTTCTGATAAGAAATGGTCTCGATAGTACTCCGTTAGCCTATACTTGAAATAAACTTAATGAAAGTAAACTTACATGTTCGTTCTCAACTCTTAGTTTGTGTAATATTATTCACAAAGTATCTAGACAAACATATTCAGCCTCGTTGTTATTTAAACCCGAATAGAACTGAAATGGAATAACTAATTAAATACTATGCTTAAATATGTATTGGCCTGTTCACTAGATTAACTTCCGCCTAAGCGGCTAATTTGCACCGAACACGACCAGCGGTAACATTATACACCAATTGCCATTACCATGCTCTGTGACTTGTTCTGTGGTGTATTAACCTTAATTGTATTGAGAAATCCTCTCTGACATTTCGACGTAATTTGCCATTTCCGAAGATATACACAGATAACGTTCGTCTTGCGAACAATTAATAGTTATCAGGGCTTCAAATGTGTGGTTAATATTGACTCAAATGCATTACGTAATCACAAGTTGTCTCACACCAAGAGTATAAAACATATAAAGAGACATAAACAGTCGGCATCATCATGAATTACTTCCGTTCCATTGCTTTTTAAAAGGCTGATAGTTTTGCTTCGCTTTCCTTGGAAAAGTTGCCATGGACAAAGATATACTATATCCCAACACATAGCAACTTAGAATCTGTCTTACAAGTACCACATTAATAACTCATTGGCCTTCGTTCAATTGTCGTTTTAGATCAACATTATTTCGTTGGCGAATAACCGGGGAGCCGGGGTAAATTTGACCTACTTTGGCTCAAAATTAATTATTTTCCTCTGAAAGGTCACAGGGGCAGGTCTGCACATTATGTAGTCAAGAAGACTCAGCGATGACCTGTAAATAAAATCTGAATTACACACCCGTCTTAGAAGTACGCAGACTCCTTTGAAGAGTTTTTTTAGAGAAACACGCGTAGTAATATAATATTTAGTATGCATTATGAACATACACAAACCACAACTGTCGTTTTTAAAGGGCAAAACTATCGGATAAAGCAAAACAATATAACAATTTCAGATCAGATATGTTTTTCATAAAAACTGTACTTGGCATGTGTTATTTGTTGCTGTTAATTTTTGTATATTTATCATTTTGGGAATTCTACTTTCATAATGTCTTCATCGAACATGTTGTGTAAAATATGATTAAAAAATAAAGATGTAACATAATATTAAACTTAGACATTGCACTTGTTAAGCCAAAGTGAACAGGAATTATATTTTTTAATAAAAAAAAACGCTTGACAATTGAAAAGAAATTTGTATTATACATCACAGACCGCCAAGTATGAAATATTTCCAAAGCAGTGTTATGGTTACTGGCCCGTTGACATTTATCATCAAAGAAAGGTTATTTTAAAGAAAACGGTCCCGATAAAGTCGCATTAAGCCCACGTATGTGAACAAATTGCGCTAAGGTAAGTTTCTGAAAAATTCTTAATGACATTCAACTAATTTTTGCACCGTAAGTTCTAAACGCAACTTTTGAGTGCCATAACATTCACAAAGCATACCTTTTCGAACCGTTATTTCGGTTTCCCGTGTGTAAATAGCCAACTAATTAAGTTAATTTATTAAACGGAGCTTGAATACCGTAATGCAATAGAATCCGTTATAACGCTGACTGATGTGATCTTTTTGTCTGCAAATCGTCGTATTTGTCTGAAGAAAAACAATATTTATCAGGATTCATCTATGGTGGTTAATGTTTTGTAATTTACTATCATGACCTAACATGGCCGTACGTCACCTTACACATAAATTAAAAACATATAACGGACAATTTACAGTCTTGGATAAACAGTCATAACATATCCGTCTGGTTGCATTCGTGTTTTGCTTTTCTCGGAAAGCTTTAATAGGAAATAATGAAACATTGTTTTCATAAAAAAGACACACTAAATATATAAAAACCACTTATATTTATGGTAATCGTTTGTAAAGGAAGCAATAAGTTATGTCTTTAATACTTTTCTTTAAAAAACATCCATTAAGTCAGTAAGGCATTTAATTTCGCGCGTACTGTTTCATGCTTTCTATAAGACGTTTTACAGTAATTTCATTATCAAGAAAGTTATTTTATTATCAACACTTTATGGTCCATTCACTGTGAGCAATTAATGTAAGCCCTTGATGGATTCTGTCCCATTGTATTGCTTTCTTCGTTTTATGGGCACTTCAGGCGCTTGTAATGGCAGTAATATATGGCAACATATATTTCCGTGATTTATCAACCAGTCCGAGCGCGATTGGCAAAACAATATTGTGTGAGACGACCTTGTATGACTCATGCATTGGAATAGGGTTGGACTGTCTGTATTCATAAAGTGCGTTAATATATTTATTACCAACAATATGTTGCATTTTAAAATAAAGAAGAAATGTTGAGTAAAGAACTTCAAGCGTAATATTGTACGGGTTTGATGGCAAGACGACAATGGACTAAAACAAAAATGTTAACTAGTCGCAAAATATGGACAAAGCGAATAGAACCAATATGAAACTCCATTTGTAACAACAGGATATCGTTCTATCATCCGTAAAACACTTTTGGACATGAGCAATACGATATCATTCTAGTAAGAACATCTTTATCTTTCGAAGCTTACGTACGCCCTGCATTCAATTCATATTGATCAGTATAAGTGGGGATAAATATTTTGTATGAAACCGTCATGACGTGTCTTCATCAGAAGTTGCTGCACATATAATATAACTATTGACATATAACGGTTCGATGATTATTGCTTGTAATATGATTAAAAAAGTATCAAGACAACACGTTAATCTGCTGTATATATTCAGCCGTGTAAATTTGGTAACCGTACGAAACCGAAATTGAATGAGTTATAACATACTTTTCTTAAAGAGTTATTATATTGTTCACTAAATTAACTTCCGCCTAAACGACCAATCTGAATCGAACACGACCAGCGGTAACATCATGGGAATTATTAGTCGTGGATCATCATTAATTACTGACGCTTCATTTTAATAGGCTGAATGTCTTGCTTCGCTTTTCTTTCTTGAAAAGGTTGCCGTGGACAAATATATAGAATATCCCTATTGATAGCAACTTACAATCTGTATTGAAATTACGCAGACTCATTTGAAGAGTTATTTAAAGGAATATGCGTAGCAATATAATACTTAGTATGCATTATTCTACATACTTCCAGGTACAGACTAAAACTACCGTTTTTTTCATTAAAACTGTACTTGGCATGTGCAATGTGTTTCTGTTTATTAATTTAAATTTAGTATGTTGGAAATTGTACTGTCATAATATGTTCATTCAACATTTTTGTAAAATATGATTTGACATTAAAGTTTATTTAACATAATATTAATCTAAGATATTGTGATTGTTAAGCAAAAGTAAAAACAAATGCACATTTTGTCAATCACTTTCGTAAAATCTCCCTTCATACCCCTTGCTGTTTATTTATGTATGTTAAGTATTTTGGAAATTCTACTGTCACACTATGTTTATCGAACATGTTTTGTAAAATATGATTTAACAATAAAGTTTATTTAACATAATATTTAACTAAGATACTGCGATTTTTTAGCCAAAGTAAACACAAATGCACATTTTTTCAATCACTCCCGTAAAATCTTCCTTCATACCCCTTTAAGAAAAGCGATTTAAACAAACAATGTCAAATACCAATAGAAATATTGTTAACATTCGTATCATGAATAACAATATGTGTTCATTTCTGTTCGCGTTATAGATATATTTTCTAATCACATTATCATTAGAGCTGCACTTTCTATTCGGAACAAAGTTTAATATAACGTTTTCAAGACTAAATGAAATGTGCAGTGTTTCCATAAGAAATAAAAGTTTGCCCTTTATGAACTATGGCACAGTTGTATCGCTTCTACAATATATGGGCACATCAGCGACGTATAATGACAGTCATTTATGGCTAATCATTTCTAATACACGCGGTTAATGTTCTAGCAATCAGTTTTGCGCATACATGATGTCTTTCCATTGTTTAACACTGACCGATACCATTCGCCAAGTGGAACAGTTAGCTTTTTGATCGTCTGGATTCTGCGACAATACAGATAAACGAAACTACTATGCTTATAAGAATGCAGAAACTTTGTGACAGATAGAACATAAATCTTCGCTAGAGGATTGTATGCTTACACGTTCTGTATCATAAACGTCTTCAAAAGACATATTTTCCCTAACATGTGTAGGTGACAGTTTCCCATTCAAGACTCGTATGTCGGTTATAATTGGATGACTACAAATACAGAGAAGAGCTTGGTCAATATCTGGAAGTCATTTGCTGTCACTATTAGGCAATTTCTTTTTTATTGTATGAAAATCTTTGGACGCTGTGATATAGTTTCCACGAAAGGTTATTAATGGTTATTCGATCCTGTATTGTACATATTTCATACGCTTACCAGAACATAAGATATCATTTTATGGCACGGTGCTAATACACGACACTGTTTTATGCTTTTGTTTCTTATACACATCGAATGCGTTGGCATTTTAAAACTTCTGTATTTTTAAATCCCGTTTGTTTACAATTAACTGAAGAATATAGTATTATACTAATTCTTTTTCCCATAAGTTTTATTGTTATAGTCTTCCCGTGTAACCGCATTCTAGTTTCAGTGGAGTAGCAAGCCGGAATCTTCAATAAACTAATTCCCAGTCCAATTCCAAGGAAAATAATTCAAATCATTTAAAAATATCACACATACGACACCTGATACTTACGGAGAATGTGCGTGTTGACTTACTTCAGTTCAACTACCGGCTTTTGCGTTTAAGTTAAAGGTTTTACGTTTAATAGTATTGTATTGATTTTAAAACATGCAATGCATGTGTGTTTATCAATTGTGACACCGCTTAATAGAGACCGGTTATCTGATTTTCATCCGAACACAAACATGTTTGTCATTGTACTTTTTTGTGTTTGCAAATAATCAATTCAAGTTTGCTAATTAAAGGAGATGAATGGGGTAACAAACAATGACATTAAGTGTTTGTTTGGGAAGATTGGTTCTTCTTATCTCTTTCACTTTATTCTGCCACGTCGGTGTTATTGAATTAATGTCAACAGCATAAGTGAAATTAACAGATGTCAAAGCCGCTATTGTTTTTCGTTTTCTTTTTCTTTTTGTTACTGACGAAGATTACTAACTTATGCACAAACATCAGATAACAATACCCCTGAATTTATGTTGTGTGTGATGCATTAATTGAAATAATTGTATGCACGTGTTTGATTTAGATGACATACTTTTTGTTGATAACAACACATTAACATGCTTGATAATCAAAACTATTTAATAATGGTGTTAAAGGAAAGGATTTGTGTTTTGTTTTGTTATGGGACGATTTAATGTGTTTGCTTGTATAAAGACAATGTGACATACACCATACAATATTTGAAAATAATCAGTGTTTATGAATTATAGTGGTCATATCGTATTTAAGTAACCATGCTGACTTAAAAAAAAACGCTTGAGGAAAAACGTTTTTATTATACACCGGAGACCGCCAAGTATGAAATATTTAATAACAGTGTTATGATTACTGGTCTGTTGCCATTTATCCCCGGGGATAGGTTCTTTTAAGGAAACGGTCTCGATTGAGTCGCATTAAGCCCACGTCTGTAAAACAATTGCGCTTACATAAGTCGCTGCAAAATGATTAATGACATTCAACTTATTTCGAACTGTTAGTTCTGAACTAACCTTTACGTGCCATAACATTCACAAAGAGTGCCTTTTCGAACCGCTTTTTCGTTTTCCCGCGAGTAAATATCTAAATTATTAGTAAATATTTAAGTACCTTTAAACTTACCTTACACTGAGCTTTAATAACGTAATGCAATATCATACGTTATAACGCTGAGTGATGTGCTCTTTGAAAACTGTCAATCGTCGTATTTTTATGAAGACAATCATTATTTATTATGATAAATCTAGGGTGGTAAATGGTTTTTAACTTACTTTAATGAAGATACATGGCCGTAAGTAACATTGCACGATAAGTAAAAACATATAACGGACAATGTAACAGGCGTTTTTGTTTCTTTGTTTGTTAGCTTGCTTACTTTGCAAGAGAGGATCAGGGCTTCCCAAATACGAGCAATGCGCGCCTGCACAACGGGCTTATACCCTGAAACGCATATCGCAATCAAGCGATGCAAAAATCAGGAGGATGACTTATGTGTTCAAACTGAGTGAACGGGTAAGCGACATAGCAGATAAAGCCGGAATTAAATTACCAAGCAAGATGAAGACAACAGTTAAGCCTCAGTCTGTCAGACAATTGCGTTAAAATAAGGTGCTTAACAATTCTTAATGACATTCAACTAATTTTGCAAAGTTAGTTCTTAACACCCCTTTTGCGTGCCATAACATTCCTAAAGCGTGCCTTTTTGAAACGTTATTTTGTTTTTACAGTGTGTAGATAGCCAAATATTTAATAATTACGTAAAGCAATAAAGAGGGATGATGTGATATTTTTTTATATGCAAATCGTGGTATTTTCTGGTAGAAAATCAATATTTATCAGGATTAATCTAGGGTGGTATATGTTTTGTAACTTACTTTAGTGACGTTACATGGTCGTTAGTCACCTTACACACATAATAGAATTACATATCAGACAATTTACAGTCTGGGATAAACAGTATATACATATCCGGCTGGTTGCATTTGTATAAGCTTTTCTCAAGAAGCTTTAATGGAAAATTGTGATATAGATTTCCGTAATTAAGCCACACAAAATATTTTTAAAACAATTCTGTTTAAAAAATCGTTTATAAAGGAAAAAATAAGTTTTGTGATACTTTCCTTTAAACGAGTTTTATGTCTGTAAGGCAGTCAATATCGCGCGAACTTGAATGTGATTTATGTTACACGGCGTTTAAAAGTAATTTCATTATCAACAATGTATGGTCCTATTTTTGTGAGAACTTATTGTAAGCCATGGATGGATTCTGTCCTATCGTATTGCTTGTTTATGGGCACATCAGGCGCTTGTAATGGCAGTCATTTATGGCCAATCATATCTCATCTTCGTGATTTTCCAACCAGTTCGAAGGCGCTTGCGAATAAAATTATTGAACGAAACGACCGTGTAGGATTCATGCATTGACCAGTTTCGGAATGTCTGTATTCCTAATGCGCGCTAATAAATATGTATTACAACAACATGTTGCATATTAAAATTAAGAACATAATGTACATAAATTGAAGCTTCACATCGAACGCATTGGATGGCAAGACGAGATTGGGCTTCAACACAAATGTTAACTTGCCGCTAAATATGGACAATGGACATTGAAGCAATATGAAACTCTATTTGTATCCGCAGGAGATTGTTTCATCCTCCATAAAGACATTTAGACATCGGCAGTACGATAACTTACTTGTAAATAAATCATCATCTTTCGAAGCTAACGTACGTCCTGCTGACAATGCATATTGGATTGCAAGTCGGTGATAACAGTGTAAACGACATGTTTACATGAAGAAGTTTTCTGCTTTTCATAATAAATTTATTTGAAATTAAATAAAACTCTGTTTTCGTCTATTGTGTGGTACTTCTCCTTCTCAATTTCTACTCTTGTTTTGAATTCATCAACTTTTCAACTGTTTTGATGTATTTAAATAAGATCGTTTACACTCACTTTACGAACTAGTAGCGGTCTTGACCATGCTCCATTAGCATATGCTTGAAGTAAGAGTAATGAAAGTCAAATTACATGTTCGTTCTTAGCTCGTATTTTGTGTAATATAATTTGTGTACGAACCGTCATATCGCTGTATATAATGTATAATGTATTTGTGAAACCGTAAAAGAACGACATCGAATTACGTATTAAAGAGTATGCTTAAATATGTATTGTCCTGTTCACTAAATTAACTTCCGCCTGAGCGACAAACCTGCACCGAACACGACCAGCGGTGAAATTATATACCACTTCGCAGTATAATAACCTTTGATATTTTCGGTGAAGTTTTTATCTTAATTATACGGATTCCTCTCTGACGTTCTTATGCAATTTTCAGAAGACAGATACAGATAACGGCAGTCTTGAGGACAATTCGCAGTTATCAGGGCTTCAAGTGTTAGGTTAATAATAACTCGTAAGCATTAAATGGTCACTAGTTGCCTCGCAGCTAGAGTAAAAAAAACATAGTAAGGGAATTATAAGTCGGATATCATCATTGGTTACTTCCGCTTCATTGCATTTTAATAAGACTGATAGTCTTGCATCACTTTTCTCGGAAAGGTTGTCGCGGATAAAGATATCGAACATCTCTACAAATAGCAATTTACAATCTGTCTTGGAAGTACGCAGACTCCTTTAACGAGTTCTTTAGAGAAACAATCGCAGTAATATAATATTAAGTATGCATTATACTACATACTTTGGGACATAAACCAAAACTATCGCTTAAAAAAAACAAAAAACCATCGGATAAGGCAACGCACTGTTAACTGTTCAGATCAGATTGCTTTTTTAGTTAAAAAACTGTACTTGACATGTGTAATTTGTTGCTGTTTATTAATGTACATTTAGTAATTTGGGAATTCTACTGTCGTCATATCTTTATTGAAAATGTTTGGTACAATATGATTTGAAATTCAATTTATTTTACATAATATTAAGCTTAAAAATTGCGATTGTTATGCAAAAATGAACTCGAATTTTAATTTTATTAAAATAGTTGCACATCTTGTCAATCACTACCGTCAAATCTCCTCTCAAACCACTCAAAGAAAATATATAAACAAACAAGGTCAAATACAATAGACTTAGTGTTAACATTTGTATGATGAATAATTATATGTGTTCATGTATGGTCGCGATTTACATATGTTTTCTATTTAAATTATGATATTTGAGCTGCACATTCTATTTGGCATAAAGTTTAATAACGTGTTAAAGACGTATTGAAATAATTTCGTCATGAATTGTTTTTTTGTGCTGTGCTTCCACCAGAAATAACATTTTGCCCTATATTAATTGTGTCACATCTGGTTCGCTGTATGCAATATATGGGCACATCAGGCACGTATAATGACAGTCATTTAAGGCCAATCATTTCTAATATCCGCGATTGTTTTTTTAGCAATCAGTTCCGCGCATAAATGACATACAATCAATTGTGACACACTGACTAATTTTATTCACCTAGTTGAACAGTTAACATTTTGATTAACCGAAATCCGCGACAATAACGATAAACGAACCCACTATTGTTATTAGAAGGCAGAAACGCTGTACCAGATTGGATATGAAACTTCGCTAGAGGAGGGTATGCTGACATAGTCCGTATTATAAACGGCGACAATCTAATTTCGTTAAAAAGATTGTTTTTCCTAAAATGCGTATGTGACATTTTCCCATTCAGCACTAATCCGTCTGTCATAATTGGATGTCTAAAAATAAAGAAAAGAGCTTGGTCAATATCTGGAATATTATGTACTCTCGCTTTGCAGACGCTGTGATAACCCTAACATAACATCACATATAATTTTATGACATGGTAATAATAAATGACATTTTCTTATATTTTATATTTCATATATATGTCGTATCGTACATTTTCGCATTTTACTATTTCTGTATTTTTGACTAGCGAACTTGACTTGCTGTAATGACATTTACTACTTTTGTAACGTTAATTATATTGACCTTTTTGTGTGCCATAACATTCACAAAGCGTGCCTTTTCGAACCGTCAAATCGTTTCCCGTGTAGAAATAGATAAATATCTGATAAGCTTCATTTAACTGAGCTTGAACAAAGTAATGCAATAACATCCGTTATATCTCTGAGTGATCCTATTTTCCTGTAAATCGTCGTCTTTTTCTGTAGACAATCAATATTTATAATGATAACTCGTGGGTGGTAACTGTTTTGTTACTTAATTTAACGACGTAATATGGTCGTAAGACAACTTACAAACGAAGTAAAAAACATATAACGGGACATTTACAGTCGTAAATAAACAGTAATTACATATCCGCCTGGTTGCATGCAGGATTTCCTTTTCCTCGGAGAGCTTTAATGGGAAACAGAAATAAAGTTTCCATTAACAAAAGCAACACTGACTATTTCAACTCTTTTTAAGAAAGCGTTTGAAAAGGAAATAATAAGTCATGTCGTCAATACTTTCCTTGAAATGAACAATGATTATTTACCCAACACATTCACTTTCGCGCGTAGTTAAGTAATTTCTGTCAGACGTTTGAAAATAATTTCATTACCGACGGTTAATGGTCATGTTTCTTTATTAAATTATTGTAAGCCATGTATGGATTTTTTTCCCATTGCATTTTATCGGCACTTCTGACGCTTGTAAAGGCATCTACGTGATCAATTCTTTACCAACCAGTTCGTGTACGAATTAAAAATTAAACATTTTTTTTAGACGACCGTAAGTTTTTAATGCATATGAACAGTTTTGGACTGTACGTATTTTTAATTCGTATTAAAACATATGTATTACACAATTATGTTGCATATTGAAATACAAAATAATTGTTGAGTAACGACCTTCAAGCTTTACATTGTACGTATTTCATTGCAAGATGCCAATTGGCTGCACCAAAAAAGGTTTGCTAGCCGCTAAATATCGACAATGCAAATATAAACAAAGTGAATGCCATTTAATTTTATACAAAAAAGATGACAAACACAAACACTAATTAATAAAACTGTGTAATGAGTCGTTGTCAACGTTTCAACAAATAGACATATAATATCAAAACAGTAAAATAGGTTATGAAATGTCTTCGTATATGCTTGTTAGGGACACACAAATAGACTCTGTTTGAGGAAACACGAAGTATTAAGAACCTAAAAGTCAGTACACGAATGAACATTCACTGTTTTGTTCTAATTATCACGTGTTCGGCATTGAAATATAAATAATTTGTTTACACAAACAAGTCATATACATAAGTTAAGTGTGGCTTAACTTGAATTCTTTTTTTTGTGGTGTGTCTTTATTTTTTCCTTAGACAGTCTTTCTAACATCGTTTAGCTGATTTATTTTTGATAAATGTTTTATCTATAACAGTTGATGTACTCATTCAGGCAAGGATACTTTTAATGCTATAAAACACATCAATATTAACAGGAGAGTACGAATAAATCCCACAGAAAAGTCGGTGCATTTGAAGGCTTTTGTCCTCTTGATGTAATTATGGGCCGCCATGCTTGTCATTATCAACATTCGACGATACAACGCTTCACAAACAGTAGTATAAACTATAGATGGTACTAAGACAAACAACAACATTTGTTTACAAATAATTGTCACTGAGAATAGTGTATTAAACAAAATATTTGTGTATGATCTAACGATATGTTTTCTTTAGTAGTTTAAATATTAGTATAAGTAGAAGTATTAACAGAAGTAGTAGTAGTAGTAGTAGTAGTAGTAGTTGTAGTAGTAGTAGTCCGTAATAACTTCGT